>JBBYHM010000004.1:4558969-4570239 GCA_038381775.1 Adansonia rubrostipa | reverse complement strand
AAAAGCAAAGCTAAGCCATCCCGCTTAGGTATAGGTTCATTTCATTCAAAAAAGGGAAAAAAAAAAGAAAAAATACAATCAAATTAAGGCAAAAAACCTTTTAGCATAGTTTGAAAATTTGAAAGCAAACATGTATAAATGATGATGAACCGAATAAAACTAAGAAAAGAGGGTATGGTTGGGTCTTATAACGAATGCAAGAAAATAGACATGATCTTTTGTACGTAACAACAAATTAAAAATCATATATTACTATGATTATAACAATCCCTGAAATTTCACGCAACCAATTGGGATTGTCCTTAAATCAATCAAATTCTCTTACTAAATATACAATGCATTTGTCTATCAAGTCGACTCATCCAAGTATAAAAGTTCAAGTTAGTCTAATATTTGAGAATGATTGAGTAAAAAAGTTAAATCCGTCAAAAAAAATTGATCTTTAAATACAAGTATTTAAATTTAAAATGGATTAAGTTTTGGATATAGTATTTAGAACAAAGGTCCAACTTAATCAAATAACTATTTATATATTATATACATTAAATAAATATAAGTGACTAAAAATTAGTAAATAAGGATTAATGTACTGAATCTCATTCCAAATAAATTTAATCCATATATTTAATATAATCATTGTTTTTATTTTTTTATTTAAAAAAATTTAACGGGTTTGGACTTTAATTTTACTCTTAAGATCAAACCTAGCAAATAATGAGACTCGAACTGAATCTAAATAGTTATAAATCTAATTTTTTTTAAACTCAACCTAAATCTACTACTTAATCTATAAATAAATCTGATTTATGTATACCCTTAAGAGATTAAGATATACACCTAACTTCACATTAATAAGGTAGATAATTAATGCTTACGCACTTAATTACATTCATTTCCGCAGCTAAGTGCCTAAACAACCCTCCTATTCCCTTACCAAAAACTCGAAGTAAGAACCCCAAATGCAATTACTTTAATTACACATTTAGGGATAGGTTGGGTTCCGTGGGCTCAAGCCTCAAATCCAAGTGGGCATTGACCAATTAACCCACTTTTATATGTGCATTTAAATATTTTAGTTTCACATTTTCAATGCTGACATGAAAAAAGATGCATGTGGTGGGATTTGTGGCCATCCATAACTTTCTCTTAAAAATAATCGCATACATCAAGACCTAAATAATATTGATTCGTTTTCTCTCTCCCTCTCTTTCTTGTACTTTTCAAGTACCCTTATTTGTACCATAAGACTCCTTTATTATTATCTCCCTCTCTCTCTCTCTATAAAATAACGCTTATTTTTTACTCTCAGCTTTCTTCTTCCTTGTTCATTCATAGTTTTTTTTTTTCCCCCTCTTTCGGTTTTCTTCTTTTGCAAGCGGTTATGAAGAAATTGATGCGGAGACTGTCACGAGTTACGGTAACTCACTCTACCCAATACTCAATGCTCCGATCTGATCCGCCAGCGGAACCCAGCAAGCGAAGATCGGACGTACCGCATGGGCATTTCCCGGTTTACGTGGGGATTGATGATCAGACATCGACCCGGAGGTTCATCGTCAGTGCTGAGATGCTGCGACACCCGATCTTCGTGGAGTTGCTGAACAGATCGGCCCAAGAGTACGGGTACGAGCAAAGGGGAGTGTTGAGGATCCCCATTAACGTTGTTGTCTTTGAACGTGTTCTTGAATCTCTCAGGCAAGGCCATGAACCTCCAAGTCTTGATGAGCTAGTCTAGCTAATTACCCAAGAAAATGTAGGAAAAAAAAAAAGAAAAAGAAAGAATTTTTTCCCTTTCTTTTTTTTTAATAACGATATTTCTTGTCAAGTGAGATATCTCATTGTCGTTTGTATATAATGTGGTGAAGGAAAAGTAGGCTTTGTTGGTGTAAAATAGCAGTTTGATTGAAAAGCCAGCAAAATGAAATTTGGGACTTTTTTCTTTAGGGGGTGGGTTGGGGAAATTTGATTGTAATTATAAATAAAAAGGAGCAAGTATTTTCTATTCTAATTTTTAACTATTTGTTTTGACAATTTGGGTTCATTTTTCTTATATATTGCAGTCAAAATTAAATATTTTAATTATTCTGCTAATTAGGCTTGTAAAATCAAAAAATTTTAGTAAAAATACATATTTTTTTCCCCAATATTATAAGATTCTATTTTCTCATATAACCTGTAATTTTCTTGGGGGAACTATAATACTTCTTCAAAATAGTAGATGCAATTTGAACTATAAAAGCGGCACAGACTAAACTAATTAAGCAAGAAAAAAGGAAGAGTATCTTCCTACTAAATCTCTAAATGAAATCATCAGTAATTTTTTTTCCTTGTTACATAAAACATCTATATATTTGACTTCATTATATGTGTATTTTTTTTCCCTCTATTCATGGAACAAGTTAATGCTTATTCCCAACAAAATAACGGGATGTACCTCATCTTTTCTATATGAATAATTCATCATAATTTCTTATCATTATAAAACCCTTAAAATTCAAACTTATTAAGTGATTATCAGTTTAGTTCAGTCACCAGTTTATCTCTACTAATCTATTTCTTTTTACATGTTTAATTTTGTTTTTTATACACTAATAATGAAATTTCTTTAATTTCACGTGTTAATTAAAAAGATTGTCACATTTTTACATTTTTGAGTAGTTTTTTTTATTTTTACTATAATCTAAGAGATATGAAACCTAAAATTTAACACACCCATTTAAGAAGTAACCCGATATTCTTTGTATTAAAAAATATGTATTATTTATATCTATACAGATAATAAAGGTTTTAACATAAACTCAATTAAGTAAATTATTTAAAAATTATAATTATTATAAAATTAACAGTGTTGATATCTTTTTAATATTTTCTAAAATAATTTTATTTAAAAAATTAAAAAAATTAGTCATTTTTTATTAAAAAACTGTTATTCTTAAAAAATAACTACTTTATTTAAAAAAAAAAAATCTTATCCACCCATGTTGTGAGCGTACAAGTTCTAATTCAACTAATGCAGTTCGTGAAGTCTAATAATTTTACTAGATAAATTTGTTTTATTTTTTATTTTTTTTCCTGAATAAGGAAAACCAAAGTTTTTTTTTTTTTTTTTTTGGGTGCCCTAAAATTTAGGCCATTTAGTAGCGGATTGGTTTCGACGTCAAAAGGGAATTACGGAAATGCACCGTCATCTCGTGCAACTGTCATTGTACGGATTCCGTAATTTCTTAAAACGGCATCGTCCGGCATTCCAGGTGTCCAATCAAGCCTCTGCCTGTATCATTCTTTGGCGTTAATTTTTATTTCGGTTAATCAGCGTGGGGTTGGCCCCGAAAGCTACTTGCAACGTACTTTATTTGGCTTTATTTATAAATATATGCAATTTTAAATGCTTTTTCTTTTTTTAAATTGTTATTAATATATTTTTATGCTGACATGTTGCACGGTCGCTGGGTAATGTCCCATGTTTACTAGTAGTTGTAACGCATTATACAGATCGTATAACGTGTAACGAAAATATTCGATATTGTTGACCAAACTACATTATTCTATTACGAACAGTGGACTTAATTTCGGAATCGGTGACATGAGTTTCAATTTATTACATTTTTTAAGTTGTCTTGGTCTTGGAGATTATGAATTGAAAGCTTAGACATAGCGGAAATCTCTTTTTTAATATATTTTTTAATATTTTTAAATGTGATATGGTACAACTAATTACTATTGAATGTGACCTAAAACTTTTTCATCACAATATTAACTCGTTGTAGCTTCCTTCTCTAATCAACGCACGTTTTATCTCATTTTCATGTAACTGATTTCTCACATCGTTTCACTTTCTTTTGTAACTTCTTTTCTTTTATGTTAATATAAATAAGAAATTCAAATGTTTTATTTTATATTTGATAAAATTTTAAGTCTTTAAAAAATGTGTAGCAATAATAAAAGTTGCACGATGATATCATCTGTGCAGTAATTTTTTAAAAAATATAAAATATTTAAATAACCCTTGATTACTTGTTTTTTTTTTATATTTATGACATTAGACCTAATCATTTTTTTTATAATTAATGTAAATAATTGTAATAATAACGACATTCGAATATTTGATTCAATTGATTGAAGCATGCTAACTTTATTTAACGAGTAGAGTTTGAATCTTCTTTTTTTTTTAATTCTTAATTTCATCCAAAAAAATTACACTTATAACAATAAATTTATATTTACTTTTTTTAAAATCGAATATTTATAATGAATGTAATTATATATATGGTATTATGTTTTGTACTCAAATAATTTGGATCAAACAAAATCTTAATCAATCTTAATACCGAATCCAAACCATTTAGTTTGTGTATAAAATTATAGCCGTCGAATGAGTACCACTTGGTTCTCCTCATGTTACTTTGATGATTAACCTATAAAATTAAAAAATATTCGCATTCCCCAATGTCATTGTCAAATAAGTAAACGGTGTGTATGACATTTTTGTGTAATTAGACTCTCTTTCTTCGTAGGTATTGACGTTAACCGTCCGTACGTTCCATACGTGTACTTTATTTTTAATAAATTGCACAAACATTGTTTTCCTTTCATGGGAGCACGTGTAATACGAAGTATTTATTACATTATATATTTTTAATATTATATTATAAAATATTATATAAAATATGATTTATTGATTTATTATATAAGTTACAATATATATTATTTTTTGTTATGTAATATTTTTATTATATTTTTATTACCGTTCATATCATATTTAAAGTTATTATAATTATCACAATATTTACTACTAAATTTTGAAAATTATTTATTGCACCTTCAATATAAGAAAGAACAATTTTTTTAATAAGAAGACTTTAGCCAGGCATTTGAGATAAAATGAGGATTTGCTTGCTTACGTTTTTAAAATATTTGAATTTGATATTTTTACTTAATTTTATAGTAAAGATATAGTTTAATAATAAATTATTTTAAAAATTTACTTGCTATAGAGCTTATTAATTTTAAATCTTTGACTTTTTTTTTAAAAAATAAAATATTACTGTTACATCAAAATTTACTATTATTTATCTAAACAAGAGCTTTTTCCCAAACAAATATACCTATAAATCTTTATTCTTAAAATAAAGAACTTTTATAATTATTCTTACAATAAGGTATTTTCAATTAAAGGTGCCATATCATCATCGACCTTCCTTTCTTTACATTTTTTTTCCTCGTTAGAAACTTCAACAAAAGCTTATCACTTATAATAAAAGATAAAAACACTGGAGAGAATATGGAGAAAAATCATTGATATCTTTTCTATGAGATACAATAAAAAATTAAATCAATCATGTAGATAACCCAAATGATTTTTTTCCAAAATGATAAAGAGAAAAAAGTTTTGAAAAATTTCATCGAAGTTCAAAGATATTAGTATTTAAAGAATAATTTCTCTTTGATTCCTTTTTTTTTTCTAATTTTCTTTTTGTTATCACTAGCTTAATATTTTTATTTTGGGCTTCGGAAAGAGACTTAGTTTATAATAAAACATAATATCATTTATCTCCTTCAAGAATTATCTCCTCTTCTAAATTTTGGACATAAATAGATTTTAAAAGCAAACTATAATTTCAAAGTATCTTGTGTCGATCTTCAGGACAACTTTATAGCCCAGTGGTAATAGTTGTTGTCAGTGAGCTTTCCCTAGTAAATGTCTTAAGAATTATTTTTTCTCTCGAGCCTGATCAATTATAGATATTTTAATTCTTGCATCAGACCTTGTTATTCATTTCTGAATTTTTAAAGTCTTCATAATTCTACTGTATTCTGAAGCAGTTTGCTTATAAAATGATTGAATTATAAAAAAAAAAAAAAAATTGTATTTCAAGGAGTACAAAAAAAAAAAAGAATTCTTTTACTTATGATTGCTTTTATAATCTGTAACATATGATTCCTTAAATTCTAATATCTTTGAATTTCGATGAAATTTCTTGAAACTTTTTGCTTTTATTTTTTGAAAAAAAAAATTATTTGGGTTTTTTACAAGATTTATTTAATTTTTTATTGTACCTTATAAAAAGATATCAATGATTTTTCTTCATATTCGTTTCATTGTTTTTTATGGATGATGAGCTTTTGTCGAAGTTTCTAATGAGAAAAACATGTGAAGGAAGAAAGGTAGATGATGATGATGACATGGAACCCATCAATTAAAAATACCCTATTTTTGGAAATAAATATAAAAGTGTTTTATTTTAAGAATAAAGATTTACAAATATCCTTGTTTGGAAAAAAAAAAAAAAAAAAACTCTTTATTGTCAATTCATTTTATGTCAAAGGCTTAAAAAAAAAAACCTATTATTGTCATTTAGTAATTAATTAAAAAGCATTATTGTCATTAATGTATAATTAAAAAAAACTTCAATATAAAAAAAAATCAGTCTCATTCCCATGACATCTCAAATATTGTTTATCAACTCAGCAAATGTAAATTGTACTCACAAAATATCAAGTACCAAAAAGAATTTCTTATTTTGAAGGTATCTATTACAAATGCTAATGTGGTATGTCAATGTTACTTTGATTTCTCTTTTCCTTTAAAAAATTTATATTCGATAAAATATAAAATATGATCTATTAAATATATAAAAATAAAAAATTAATAATATTTTTATCGAATGCATTTGTAAAAAAAAGTAAATTATGGGGAAAAAAAAATCAATGAAGGACAGCTGGAGCTGGTCTGAAAAATGTTGGCCCAAAATGAGATGGCAATGGCCAGCTCGGAAAGGAGAGAAACAACTAAGGCCTGTACCCAGAAGACTAAACTTTCACTCGTCTGTTTCTCTGGAGGAAGGATCGGCTAATCTGGTGCTGAAAGGTCAATTAAAAAATGTATTTAGTTTGTTGATTCTGCTATAATTTCAAAACTATCTTTGATATATTGTAAGATTTGATGGAGAGATTTAGATCATATAAAGATTTGATAATTTTGGATTGTGCTAACTGAGGCTATTTGACGATAAAAAGAAAAAAAAAAAAAAAAAAACTCCGTTGTTGTTCAAAGATCGATGCCATAGAGTTTTGTGCTGCTGCTGAATAAAGAGTATTATCCATTATCCTTGAGATCTCGTTTGATAAATTTCTGAAACATGCCCCCTTTCGGAACAGCTTCCACACTTTCTCTTCCTTTTTGTCGTAGCAGTAAACCCTTTCACATAATTCAGTCACGTGTGTAAGAAAGCTCTCCTTCTCTCTACAATTGCCTCAGCATATTTCTTTCGTATATTATCAGAAATGCCGCTCGGCTGCATGCTGCTCTTCCTTTAATATATATAAATATAAATAATTATAATCCACTCAATCATCAATTCGATCTGGATTAACATTAAATTGGCAGACGTTGGTCGGTTCATCAAATGAGCATTTTAACATATGTGGAGCTGTGGCCGAAGGCGAAAAAGCCCATTATGTGGGAGCCCACTGACATTGCTTGCTGTGCTGTGAATACAAGGTTCGTACTTAGTCTACTTTATTGGTCCCAAAAATAACAACAGCAGAAAACTGCTGCCCACTTACCAGGCCTGCAGTTCTCCATTATTTTGGAGCTCACTGGATCACTACAGGAAAAGAAAAATCTTCCCAAATTGTACGGGCTGTCGGTCCATTATCCCTACCCCCTAAGCACCCGGCAAAAAAATACCTCGGCTTTCCTCAAATTCCTTTTTTTTTTTTCTTTCTTTTGGCAAAGTTTAATTCTAGTTCTAATATCTATTCTATATTAAAAGAGATAATTTACGTTACGAATTAATTAAATATCAATTAAATTAATAAAATTATTTAAAAACATTAAATATATGTTAATAATATATAAATTATAAAAAATTATTATTTTATATAGAAATATAAATTGAATTATTTAAAAAATAAGCTTTAATTGATCAAAATATTTTGATTAATTCAATAGGTTAATCTAATTTATCAAACTTCAATTGTTTAACAATCTATAACTTAAGATTACGTCTTAAGTTCTTAATTGTTCATAAATTAAATAGGAAGAATTGTCCAACAAGTATTTAATAAAGACAATATTATATATATATTTTTTAATTATAGAAATGAATTATCCCATAACCATATATTTTTAAATAATTTCGAGCAATCAATTAATTTGATTAAATTATGCAATGCATACCCTTTTCCAAAATCCAACTGCTTGACTTTAATTTATTTCAAAGAAAATATTCAATCATATTTAAAAAAAATAGTCAAATATTCGATTAAGAGCCTACCCATGAGTTAAATGAGAAAATTGAAAAAAAAAAGGGGGGGGGATAATTCATGTTTTGAGATGTGGCATTCATAGCTACTCAACATAAAATATTATATATTAATATTATATATTAATAAATGAGAGTTCAATTCAACGCATTTAATTAACATATTTGAATTTGACAAAAAGGATCTTAGCATTTAATGGCACCCTTGACTCTGCCCTTTTGGCGAAATGCAATTGCATAATGGCCCTCTTAATTGGGGGTTGCGTACTTTATGTGCCTACCCGTGAAGCCGTAACAGTCCACACTCTTTAAAACTATAAAAAATCTGCCTTCATTTAAAGACTTCTTTTGGGGCTGCTTTCCCTCGGCCACAGGGCAAAGGCTTCCTCAGAACAGTACAAATTGCATTAAATGCCGCCATTAATTGCTGTTCTCCCCAAACTTCGTTTCCATTATTCTTTGGTTCCTATCTATGTACACCAATTATATGGAAGACTGTTGAAAAGTCTATATCAGCCTTATCAATGCAATAAAATCTCTTAAATTCGAGTTTTAGTTCAACTAATTCTCATAAATTTTAATATTTTAGTATAATTATATATATATATATATAAAATCTTCGCAATAATTAATGGCGTGACACGGGGATGATATTGTCATATCATACAAAAATTTCACATTCATAGTATAGTCCAAATCCAATTATAATGTTTAATCAGTTGGACCAATTATCTACTCTTTTAAATTTTTCATAGAAGTCTATTTAAAATCTTTCATTTCCTATCAGTTTCCATTGCCTTGCCTCTCTCTTTCTTTTTTTTTTCTTTTCTTTTCTTTCTTCATTAAAGTTCCAGCCATTTTTAGCTGTTGGGAACTGTGGGGGGTGAAGAAAGCTTTCAGGAAATGGCAGCAGAAGTGAGTAGTAGTTCATTGGTGAGGGTATTGAGTGGACACATCGAAGAGCAGCCTCAGATACATGATGGGAATTCTGATATTTTGATTACAAAAGACTTGCTTGGAAGTTTGTCAAAGGCTGCATCAACAACTAAAGAATTAGAACTTGAATTTAAGGTGAAAAATGAAATTCCGGATTATTTTTTATCTTTCTTTTTTGCTGCAACAAATCTCATCTATGTCAAATTCGTCAATTTAGCTTTCTCTACTGTAGTTTTCAGTTCATAATTAGTTTGTTGTTTCATCTTTCTTCATGTTCTAAGCATTTTTTAATTTTTGTTTCCATGCAGGCGAGGGGCAGTTCATCTCGAAAGTCACCATTATCAGCTGCAACAGGATCAGCTTCTCCAGATGGGAAGATCATCAAGAATCAGTGGTCAAAATCTTTACAAGATTCCAAGCTTCAAGACTTGAACTTTCCACCGATTAACTTCTTCGAAGACACGACTTCCTTGGACTTAAAGCTCCAGTCTTCTTCGACCTCGAGCATTTACCAAAGTGTCTGCACTATTGATAAGGTCAAATATGCCTTGGAAAGAGCAGAAAAACAAACCACGAAAAAACGTTCATCATCACCATTATCACAATCGCCACCTTCCTTGCCTGCTGCAAAGCCTTCATCAAGGCCGGGAATGTTTGCAGCCGCATGCCCCGGTTGCTTGCTCTATGTCATAGCTTCGAATACAAATCCCAGGTGTCCTCGCTGCAATTCAATTGTTCCATCTTCCATGGCTGTGAAAAAGCCTAGGATTGACCTCAATGCATCATTTTAATCTTTTTTTTTTTTTTTTTTGCTGTTTTGAACATTGATTGGAGATAACTTAGAAGTTGTAACTCTTCAGTCCTACAAATATTTTAATTCTTGTAAATTGAAAATTATAGGCCCAGATTTTCAGGTTACTTTTAGCATAGGGAACCAGTGATGATTATTAATAGATGTTTTCTCAGTTTACTTTATTGTGTATTTGGGAAACATGGGAACTTTAGGTCTGGTAATCTTATAATATATATACATATATATATGTATATTTTACAGATGTTTAACATTATTGTTTCTTTTGATTCTTGATTGATGCTTGCGTATCACTTCTTTAATTGATGTTTGCAGTAATTTTCACACAACAAAAATTAGGTTGCAATGTTTATGACAATCTGCTGTAATGGAAGATCGAACTTTGCTTGATTACTATTAAAATCGCTTAAGTTTGTGTGTGAATTGTGAACAATCTAACAGTTCACCTCCGTAAGGAACATTATTCATTTCTGTTTTTCATCATTGTTAGTTTGAGGGGGAAAAAACTTGGCAATTCGTATGTCAATAACATGTTTTATGTTTTTTTTTCTTGCGTCTTAGTCGTAAAATTTAATTAATAAACGTAATTTTAATCATTATTGGTTAAAAATATAATTTTATTTTAAATACATGAAGATTTATATCTCGTAGAAAATTTTTTTTGAATAATTATCTTATGATAATGTATAAAAAATTTATATAGATTATATTAGATATTTATATTAAATAATTAATAAAATTATATCTTACTATTAAAGAGTTTATATTTTAATTAATTATTAAAGTAGAGTTTTACAAGTAAAGTAATTAATTTGGATAAGATTTTTTAAATAATATCAGTTCACAATTAATGAAAATATTTTATTTCAGTTCACTTAATTATTAGGTGAGTCATATAAAATTTAATATTAATTTTATAAATATAAGTATTATAAAAATTAATTTAATATTTTAAAATTTTAAAGATGAATATGATATATGTATTAAATATTTTATATTAGTTACGTTAATAAAAATTTATTATATTATGTATATTATTTTATTTTTATATTATATTATATCTAAAATTACTGTATCTGTCAAGGAGCTAATGTAAGTCATTTGCTAACCGAGTGTTCGACGACAATTTTTAAAGTTTGTTATACAGTACAATTTTTCACTTACGAATTGAATCACAAATAAAATTATTTACTATTACACCTAATACAATGTTATTAAAGTGAATATATTAACTAATCTTAAACAGTACTTAAGAT
>JBBYHM010000004.1:4513905-4527058 GCA_038381775.1 Adansonia rubrostipa | reverse complement strand
ATTAAATTGTTAGTGTTATCCCAAGATTTTGCATTAGCTTGCTGATCCTTTGTCGTTTTCCATGGTTTATGATAAAATATGTGAATTTTTTTATTCATAAATTGTACATCCGAGTTTGCTTTAAGGAAAAGATGAGTTACAAAATTCTGAGCGGGTAGCTCGTGAGGGAGGCAGCAAAGATCAGACTAACATTACCATGTTGACTAACAGCCAGCGATGCATGCTTACTTGCCCGGACAGCTGAACTGCTGCGGTTAATTATCAACGTTTTCTATGTATATTGTTTGATCATTAAAACAGATTTGGATGCGGAATCTTTATCCTTTCTCGCTTATCACGTTTCGAGCTAGTCTATGCAGACATCTCGATCTCCATAGATCTGTTTAGCTCGAATCCCCTTTGCAGAACATGCACACTTTGTCACCATGGCCCATAAAGTTCTATTCCTGATACCTCTTGCAATTCTTGTTTAAAGCTTTAAATACAGGCATTTTGAAGCTCAGATAACATTGAACTTGCTACTTAATAAAGTTGGTTCATGGTATTCAATAAATGTAGAATTTGAATCTTAACAATTCCTCTTATATCCAGACAGCAACCTCCCTTACATTTAAAAAAAAAGTTCAAAACAAAGTGCCCTCAGGGAGACGGAGAAACAAATGATATCAAGCAATGACTGAAGGGAGTTGAGTTGACCCTTTGTTCGAGGAAATTAATGTCCTTTGTTATCAAATACATTATTTTACAAACTGATTTATACTTTCATATCATCTATATTCAATGTATTGTAGGTATGTATATCCCTAAGTGAATTAAAAGACGTGACTTCTCAATTTGTTAAAACAGAGTACAAGGAGAAGTACATTTGGCTAGAAATGATGCATAGATTTCTGCTTACAATAAATCTTCATCGATGTTATAAGCTTTTGGATGTTTTGCTACAAACTTATTCATGCTTCAAACTAAGATTCTGATGCAGATGAATATAGACGTCTAGAACTAACGCATCATAATTTATTATTGACTTTGACTTAAAAAGGGAGCCCACCAACTGCAAGAAAATGGGCCAACCGCCTGCAAACTTTAGATCCAAAAGAGTATTAACTTATCACATATCAGGCCTGTCAAATACCAAACCAGCCCACGTCTCTTTATATCCAAAGAATGTGTATGAATAATTTAGTAAATTACTGTTATTTCGAGTAGCCGTCAGGGACGGCCTGGAAAGGGTACGATTTGTTCCATAAAAAAATAAAAATATTCAAAATAAAAATAAGGAAATAAATAAATAAAGGTGAAATCAGTTCACTAGTGAAAGGGGAAGCTTTTTATTGTCACATGTATTTGATAGGGTAGACCATTTATTGCTGATCTATTTTATATAGTCTGTAAATAAAAAGGCAAATTTCATTAGCATGTTCATGCTAAATTAAGATGAATTGGGTAAAATTTGACCTGCTCAGATCTATCAAACCATAATTGGAAGGGTAAGTTAGAAACTTGTCTTGCATCTTTTTTTTTCATTAATTTTCAATTGGAAGAAAGCTCACGGCATAATAATAGCACGAATAATTTTAAAACCAAAATCAAACTTACCTAACTAGCTAAGCCTAATGGTAGTACTGATCTTCCTTTTGTTTTATATTGTTTGATCTTTTTTATTTCTTTTTATTTTTGGTGTGTTGCAAGTTTAGTTTGACCTTTTTTTTATATTATAAAATACATAAGCACGTTTGCTTGCACGTAAAAGGTTAAGGTGTAATCGATTAAAACAACTTTTAAAAGGACCCAATATGATAAAATATGTTGGCAAAGTTTATGCTTCAGAAAATCATGCAGTATCTTCAAAAGTATTCATTCGGAAGAAAAAAAAGCCTATGGTCATATATATATACACGTATATGTGATTGAAACAACAAAGCTTTCTTTTTAAGAAAGTTAAAATTTATTTTAATCACACTTCTAAAAGACCATAATTAAGTATAGAAATCTGACGCATCGTTATTGGAAGTTAAAACGCCATGAATTTCAATGCCTTGCTTTGATCATTGTACAAGAAGTTTCCAAATCATTATGGAAGATTGTAAAATGCAAGTGTCTCAAAAGTCATCCACTATATGCAAACACTTGCCAGCGCCTCACCTACCCATTGACCCATAATAAGCCCAACATATTATAAATTATTTAGAAAAAAAAAAAATACACCAAACTGTCCACATATGAGTTATGATTAACATGCAAACACGTTAAAAGTCTGAACGTATGAAAGAGTCTGGGGTTTGGATTTGGGTCGTAGTGACCGTTAGGTTTGGAAGAGCAAGCTTTGAAAGGTTGTTGGAGTGGGGAGCTTTCAGGTTTAGGACGGAAGAGAAATGAGGATGGCGTCCGATTTAGGATCAGATGAAATGCTGCCAACCACCGGTCAGCCAAAAATAAAACATGGGTTATTGTCCCTTTTTAAGCATCTCACTGCACTTGTTGTCTACCTTACACTACTACTTCGAAGTTCAAACCCTCCTCAAGAAAAAGCAAAGGAGACGAAGGTCATCAGTCACTTTTGCAGGCTTTAATTAAGTAAGTCGTTAACTAGAAACTTCAGATTCGGCATATTTTTCATTGTCCGATGTTTGTCTCGCTCTGACCGGTAGTCAACACTGATTCCATTGCTCTTTGGTTTTACTATATGTTTTCTCTTTGGTTAGAAACTGATCTATAGTTCTACTACTTTTATTTGATTCTAGTAGTTTGGAACAGGATATTGAAAGATTCCTATAAGATATAGTAGTTTTTCTTTTACCACTCGTTGAACATGAATGCACAGTAAACATTTTTGAGCATGTTACAACAGCAAAAGTAGAAATTTTGATCTAGTTTAATTCTTAGTGTAGACAGGATTTACTTGATAAATTTAAGGACGTGATTATAGTCTAAGTTTTCAACAATGATATGATTCATGATTTGTGGATTTTTTTTCCTTTTTAATCTATATGTGTAACTTGATTATATGCAGCATTCATGGATTTAAGTTCGAAACTTGTATAATGCTGGTAAGTAACATCTTGATCTATCTTGTTGGCCCCATGTTTTTACAGCTTGAATCATGAGTGAGGAGCTGGAAAAACCTTTGCTGGATCCCGAGAATTTCAACCGTGAAGGGATTGATTTGGTGAGTTCACATTTACTACTAAAGCAGATAATGGACATTTCCAGTAATTTGGGATTCAGAATTGTATGATACTAAATCATTTTTTCAAACACTCTGTTTTTAAAAGGAACGCTTACCATTAGAGGAAGTGTTTGAGCAACTAAGAACATCCCGGGGAGGACTTACATCCGAAGATGCTGAAGCTAGATTGCATATTTTTGGTCCAAATAAGCTTGAGGAGAAGCCGGTAAGCACCAGTAGTTTGTAAATATATATATATATATATATATATATATATATATAATTAATTTTCGAGTGATTCCTCATTATACATCAGTAGTTCAAGCTAAAAAATCAGTGGAATTACATCTTGTTCCATATTAAAGCTCCATAACTAGCACTAAAGTAAAACCCTGTCGCCTATTAGCCACCAAAACTGTCTTTAGATTAAGATTTGTCACGTTAAATGTGTAGCCATTCATAGCAAGAAATCGGAAAGGTCTCGAATAGGCTAGCTGGGGCTGGGATATGGGGGTTAGTTTATTTAATTGCTATAGAAAGTAGCTTGTTTTACACATTTACCCTGTTTGGAGTAAATCAGTAATGGCTAGTTTTGTTATTCTAATCCAGGAAAACAAGTTTTTGAAGTTTCTAAGCTTTATGTGGAACCCATTGTCATGGGTTATGGAAGCAGCAGCGGTGATGGCAATTGTCCTTGCCAATGGTGGAGTAAGTTAAATATATCTTTCATCAAACGCTTTTTCAGAGCTTGAATTTCTATTTAAACTTCTTTTTTTTCTTGCTTGCTTTTTGTTATTAAAATGGTCATCCTGATAGCTTTCGATCTGGTGTTTCATTACTTCAGGGCCAGGGTCCTGACTGGCAGGACTTTGTAGGGATCATATGCCTTCTGCTTATCAATTCAACAATTAGTTTCATAGAGGAAAACAATGCCGGAAATGCTGCAGCAGCACTTATGGCTCGTCTGGCTCCGAAAACAAAGGTCTGTCCCTTTCTTTTACATCCTAGAAACTCTTTGTCTTCTGGTATTTCATAATTTTCTTTAGAGTTTCTTTAATGCTTTTCAAATTCAACAATATGTCAATTTGTATAATATTTTTTTTATGCAGGTTCTCAGAGATGGGCAGTGGCAAGAGAGAGATGCTGCTATTTTAGTACCAGGAGATATAATTAGCATAAAACTTGGGGATATCATCCCTGCAGACGCTCGCCTTCTCGAAGGAGATCCTCTTAAAATTGATCAGGCAAGTGCTATTTACAAGAACATGCGATCTGCAAGACTTAATATTTATCATTTATAACATTTGATTATTTGCATTTATTCCTATCAATTAAAATAACTGAAGATATCATGTAAAAATTTTCTGTTTGCAGTCAGCTCTTACTGGAGAATCCCTTCCGGTCACCAAGAGGACTGGAGATGAAGTATTTTCTGGTTCAACTTGTAAGCATGGTGAGATTGAGGCTGTGGTTATAGCTACTGGAGTTCACTCTTTCTTTGGAAAAGCAGCACACTTAGTCGACTCCACGGAAGTTGTCGGACACTTTCAGCAGGTGATCCTAGGGCATTTAAATTTTCCAGCTTAAAGTTTCTAATTGTTACCAAAATTTCCTCCATAATAGCTCCGTCAATACTCCTCAAGATGTTTTTCAGCCTTTTGTTAATGAATTTAAGTTGATGAGTTGAACTTCACAGTTCCAATAAGGAACAGATCCTGCTTGTGAATGCTTGCCATTTTCATAATCTCGGGCATTGATTAGAATTTCTCCATATAATCTGAACAGTTTGCATGATCCGTGTCAGGTCCTCACTGCCATTGGGAATTTCTGCATCTGCTCCATTGCTGTAGGGATGATTCTTGAAATCATCGTCATGTTCCCGATACAGCATCGTTCATACAGAGATGGAATTAACAACCTTCTTGTTCTCTTGATTGGAGGAATTCCTATAGCTATGCCAACTGTACTATCTGTTACTCTGGCTATCGGTTCTCATCGACTCTCCCAACAGGTGCAACTCTTGATAGCTATAAACCTGCAATATAATCCTGCCTAAAATTTTGTCCTGCATGATTTCTGTTTACTCACCTCTGATTCAATGCACATGATTTTTAAGGACAGCGACAAACTCAAAACTTAATCTGACATTGTTTGCAAATCTCGTGTTTGGTTTGTTTTGCAAGGGTGCCATTACTAAAAGGATGACCGCAATTGAAGAAATGGCTGGAATGGATGTCCTTTGCAGTGACAAAACTGGAACTCTGACCTTGAATCGCCTAACTGTTGATCAAAACCTTATTGAGGTACGATAGCTGACTTTATATCGGTGGATTATAGCTATCCAGTGTATTTGAATAACATCTTTGATTGTAGCGATAGAGACACGGTTTTCTAGAACTTTTGGAAATCAGATTACACATAGGGATATATTAGTCTTGATAGCTTACACATCATGTGTAGTTTTTCTTCCTCTAAAAGCGTATGAACTCCTGGTTCTTGCAATGCTTCAATTTTCAAATAAAGGCTAATAACACTTTTTCTGAAGGTTTTTAACAAAGACATGGACAAAGACACGATTGTTCTTCTTGCAGCAAGAGCCTCAAGACTGGAAAATCAGGACGCTATTGATGCAGCCATCATTAACATGCTTGCAGACCCAAAGGAGGTAGATATAGAAAATGTTCACTTTCAAGTTTTTTTTTTTTTTAAAATTTTTTTCGTTTTATTCATTTAGATATTCATGTAAAAGAATGAAAGAAAATTTGTATATTCAGGCTCGTGCAAACATCAAAGAAGTTCACTTTCTGCCATTCAATCCAGTGGACAAACGTACTGCAATTACGTACATCGACTCGGATGGTAAATGGTACCGTGCCAGCAAAGGAGCTCCTGAACAGGTACCCATCTTCTCGAACAACCCAGTTTGAGCTGTTTTATGGCTATTTGGTTTGGTAAAAAATGTTGCAACCGAGCAGAACATTTACTTCTCTCTTCTTATGCTTCTTCTTCATTTTCGAAATATCAGATACTAAGTCTTTGCAAAGAGAAACATGAGATTGCTGGAAAAGTGCATGCTATAATTGACAAATTTGCTGAAAGGGGCTTGCGGTCTCTTGGAGTTGCTTTTCAGGTATAACATCTTTCTGAATGTGTCGTGGTTAAGCCAATAAGTTTAGTTGAGAAACTACTTGTCAGCAATGATATCAATACTGAAATGGGAAAATTACCAGTTTCAACTAATCATTCAATTTCCTTTCTAATTTATTCATGAACTTGCATAATTATCTTCTCAGGAAGTTCCGGAAAGAACAAAGGAAAGCCCTGGAGATCCCTGGACATTTTGTGGGTTGCTGCCTTTATTTGATCCTCCTAGACATGATAGTGCTGAGACCATTCGCAGGGCCTTAAACCTCGGAGTTTGTGTAAAGATGATTACAGGTACATATGATTTACTCGCTTGGCTGAAATAATCAATATCAGCATCACTAGACCAGTCACTTTTTATGTCTTTCTAGCAGTATTTACTCCATTACTTTAGTTGTATTTCGATCACTTTCATCTATAAGCTGCCCGATGCTGGCTGAGTTCATTTTTATCCTGAAAGCAGCATTGTTGCAGAAAAATACTGATTTGTCCTGTACATACTAATTTAGGTGATCAACTGGCCATTGCAAAGGAGACAGGAAGAAGACTTGGTATGGGGACTAACATGTATCCTTCTTCATCATTGTTGGGTCGTGAAAAAGATGAGAACGAAGCCCTTCCAGTGGATGAACTCATCGAAAAGGCAGATGGCTTTGCCGGAGTATTCCCTGGTAAGAATCTTTATCCGATCACAATTAGCCCAACACAACAAAATTCAAAAGATTAAGCGTCCTTTTAAGAAAAGAATCATGACTTTTCGGTCAATTCTCTCCTTATTTGCTGAAGAGGTGATGACTGGATTAGTTGCTTAAAAAGGGATGAGATTCACTTTGATTTGTACATGTTTCTTCTGTCATTCCCATTTTTATGATTTCATCCCCTGACTCGGCTTACATTTCTCTACAACTTTAAGAACACAAGTACGAAATCGTAAAGATTTTACAAGACAAGAAGCATGTGGTGGGAATGACTGGAGATGGTGTGAATGATGCGCCTGCTTTGAAGAAAGCAGACATTGGAATAGCAGTGGCAGATGCTACAGATGCTGCAAGGAGTGCTGCAGATATAGTCTTGACTGAGCCTGGCTTAAGCGTGATAGTCAGTGCTGTCTTGACTAGCAGAGCCATATTCCAAAGGATGAAAAACTATACGGTAGAGTATCAATCTTATTGTTCCGAACAAAAACAGTAGCTTATATCTTTAGCAATGAAAACTGGCCACAGAAAAATGTACTCACCTAGATCACAAGTAATATCCAATAATCAAGCATAATATTATCACTTTCTAACTTTAAGATAATAGGTATTATAACTAAAATACTTCAAGGGCTCTTGTCATAATGCACATTTTAATAATTCATCATGCTTCAACTTAATCGATAGTCAATAGTTAAAAATTCTATACTAATGATACCAAGATTTTCTAACTGATATAACTGACTAGCCTGCTTGGATGTCCAGATATATGCTGTTTCCATCACTATTCGTATTGTGGTAGGTTAACTTTCTTTCGCAGTTCTGACTGTTTTAATCACTTTCATGGACTCCAACTTTAAAGGTTTAAAAACTGATCTTTTTTTTTCTTTTTTTTTTTTTCATAAATAACTGCACTATTGCAGCTGGGTTTTGTGCTTCTAGCTCTGATATGGGAATATGACTTCCCACCTTTCATGGTTTTGATAATCGCAATACTTAATGACGGTAACTTTTCAATCTATTGCAATCTATTATAGCCATTCCTTTGGATTTTTAACCAGGAGGAAATCATGATTTCATAAATATTAGAACTGAAATGGTTACCTTGGATTTGTACACAGGAACTATCATGACAATTTCCAAAGACAGAGTAAAGCCATCTCCGAGTCCAGACAGTTGGAAGCTTAATGAGATATTTGCAACTGGCATTGTCATTGGAACCTATCTTGCTTTGGTCACTGTCCTGTTTTACTGGGTTGTAGTTGATACTGATTTCTTTGAGGTACTTTTAATCTTGTATCCTCTTCCTCTCCCAACAATTTATCTTGGGAAAACCATTATGTTTCCTAAACATCCCTTTTTTTACCTGCAGACTCACTTCAATGTAAAGTCCATATCTGACAATACCGAGCAAATTTCCTCTGCAATATATTTGCAAGTTAGCATCATTAGCCAGGCTCTGATCTTCGTTACTCGGAGTCAAAGTTGGTCATTCCTCGAGAGGCCTGGCGTTCTCTTGATGTGTGCATTTGTAGTGGCTCAACTGGTAACGTTTCTAGGAAAAAAATTTGTCTGCTAAGAACCAAATGGCAAATCAGGCTAAGCTTTCAAACCATTAAATTCTATCCCTTTCTTATTGTGCAGGTGGCTACCTTAATAGCTGTGTATGCACATATTAGCTTTGCTTATATTAGGGGCATTGGATGGGGATGGGCTGGGGTTATATGGTTGTACAGTTTAGTTTTCTATGTACCTCTGGATATTATCAAGTTCATAGTTCGCTATGCGTTGAGTGGAGAAGCCTGGAACCTCGTATTCGACAGAAAGGTCAGTGCATTGTTCCTTGTTTCATACTTACTAGGGTTTAAATCTTTTTTCTTGAAGAGGTTTTCATGCTCTCCATACGCAACAGACTGCATTTTCTTCCAAGAAAGACTATGGAAAAGATGACCGAGCAGCCAAGTGGGTTCTTTCTCAGAGAAGTCTACAGGGATTGATGGCTGCAGACTTGGATTTCAATGGCAGAAGATCAAGATCTTCTTTGATAGCTGAGCAGGCGAAGCGGCGTGCTGAAATAGCCAGGTACTTTTATTTTGCCTCAATGCATTGGCTTATCTTGATATACATGAACGTCTTTCTATATTAGCTGGAAAACCTAGCAATGAACATCTTTTGAAAATGAGCTTTGCTGAAATGATCCTCCAAACTTGTTTTGCAGACTCGGTGAGCTACACACTTTGAGAGGTCATGTAGAATCAGTTATGAGGCTTAAGAAATTGGATTTGAATATGATCCAATCAGCTCATACAGTCTAAACAGCAATCAACAAACGTGAACATTGTATTTCTGGGCATTCTAGTAAAGGTAAAATGTAGCAGCAGATGCTCGCATATAAGCATTATTTGCTATACTCTCAAAGGATATCAGCATTTGTTGCCCGAGGATCACTAAAAATGGATTCAGAGATCTTTAGGATGACAACGATCTTGTCCTTTTTTGGCTTCAAAGGTCAGTAATGCATATCAACAGGCTTCTTTAAGTGAACAACTCCTGCCATCTCTTCGTATGTATTGCAAGTTTTTGATATAGAACAGGACTCTTTGTCTTGAAATTTCAATATTCTTCTTTTTATTTGCAGAAATCTTTGTAGTATTTAGTCAGATCCCAAAATAATAAGCTACCTGAGACAGTTGAATTTTGTTTCTTTGATAAATTTTTCTTGAATTCTTCATGTTCTGGAACACTGAGTTATCATCAGCAAGCGCTGCTCTTATATGATTACATATGCTATCGGTGTCAAATGCTTAAAATTTTCTCCTAAGGTAGTGCTCGAGTTTAACAGTAGCAGTTTTCATGCTATTATCCTCCCATTATCGAACATTTGAGTAGTTAAACCTTTTTACATCAACAAAGAACATTGATATCCTTCCTGCAACAAATTCACTGTTGACAAGTACAGTACTGATAGAAATCGATGAGGACAATGCTAGTAGTAATTATTAGACGAGAAAATGTCAAGGCAACACAACGTTATCAGATCAATTACCTGTTGACCTCATTAGTTGATGACTGGAACAGTTGCAGGCATATCACTAAAATAAGTGGTAAGAGAAGATTCCTAGTGGGATGACATCAACTTTCCCAGTCTGACGGAGTTGACATAATTTGTAGGGCAATGTGCTGATATACCAGGCATTGACAATCCAAGTACCCTAAGAAATAAGGAGAACCATCCTTCTTTGTACTCAGGCCCATGGGTGCATCCCATTGTCAAACTTCTTATTAACTCCCAAATCGCATTGAGATGTGCCGGGATCATGTGTGTTATCCCAAAGTAATTCTTATTTGGCTCCTCATCCATTCTCTTTAAACAAGAACGAGTAAAACAAGAAATCAACTCAATATGATGAAGAGCATGAAGCATTTATCCCAGTAAAAAAAAAAAAAAATCGGTCATCATGTCATAGCAATCTATACATTTAACATATTTCTAGTTCATAACATACAATTTATATTTACATGAATGATTTTAGGATAGGAAGCACTAATTTGGACTGTTCAGTAAGAGCTTGATTCAACCAGCAGTCTTAACGATTAAGCTGATTTAATTAAGGACGTTAACAGATCCATATAAAAAGGTAAGGGTTGGTTTAGGTTTAACACTAAATTTCGTTTTTTCTTGCTAAGAGAAGGCAAAACAGGTGGGGATTATACCTGCTCGATATAACAGCTGTTGTAGTAAAGGCACACCCCAAAATGCTTATACAAGAAGGTTTTATCATCACAAGGCAACCTGGGCACCAGGTCATTGCAGTAAACCACTCTGAAGTACTTGGGGTCCGGGTGATCTAAACGAGCTTCCATGAACCTCCCAAGCTGCCGGTTCCCAACCCTTGGCTGTCCAAATGTGTATACCCCCAACAACTTTTGAATTAGCTCCATCTCCTCATGTAGCACGAGCACTATCGGAAACAAAATAGCAAGAGCCCCTCCTAAGCTATGCCCAGTGACTATAAATTTTGCATTCTTGTGCTCTTCAAACAAGTTCTTGAGCTTTTCTCTCACCATATAGTATGCAGTCATCTCCACCATTTCTGGTGGGATGCCCTTGTCAAGAATACCAGCAGACTGTTTGGAGTGGGCATCCGCATTTGAGGGCCTTACTTCTGCAGCTTCTGAATAGCTGTACTTTGTGCTTCTCTTCTGAAGGTGATAACGAAAGGTAGCAATATCCTCTCTGTTGCCCAAACCTAGAGCCTCTAGAAATCCCATATGAAGCTTTCCTAAATTTGGAATTTCGTACCAAGAGTAATCGAAATCAGTACTCCAATCATCGGCATCAAAAGGTTCCGTGCCCCGAAAGCTGATCAATATTAGATTTGCATCCCTAGGCTTGTCACATAACAGAAAAACTTGAGTGGATTTCTCCTTCTGATAATCTATGAAATGATTGCCAATGACAGAGGGAATTAGTACACCATTAAACAAAAGGGGACCTTAAAACAAATAAATATTACTTTAAAGAGAATAAAGAAAATAATGAAGTGAAAACAGGTAATATCCGTAGGTAAGAGAATCGGGAAACTCCCAAGTCTCAACAAATTCCATGTAAAACAAGTTACATTCAGAATGTGTCTCTTTACCATCCCAGCAGTCATAGAAATCCACGAAGTGCATCTGCATATGTTAGGTGTGTCGATTTCAAAGTCATTAGTTGCTTTTAGAAGTTGGCAGAAGTCATAATCAAATTGATGATTACCAGAACAATATAAATGAAATTGAGGTCAGAGAAAAGCAATAGAGTAGCTTGCCTTCCAACGATGAACCACGACATTGCTAACAACTCTAGCGTTTTCGTATGCTAGCTTGGATGCCATCATACACAGGTCCATCGTTGCTCGGTCATTCAGTTCAACATTTCTGATTCCCTCCCCTGAAGCAGAATTGTGTAAATCTTCCACTAACTTTTTGCCCTGGTAAAGGTCCATTCGCTCATCTAAGTGTCCAATGGTACTAATAAAAGTCTCAGTGCCTCTCTTTGGTATTACTACTTCTCCTGCATCCCACAGTCATTTCAGTAGCCATAAAATGTTAGTACAAAACCCTTAATGATATGAAGACAAAGATCAAGGCAATCTCAAGTATCTTATGTATTTTGAGATTGCAACCCTGATCACTAGAATTAAGAGTTGCGACTGGCTGGTGTATTTTTTATATAGAAGAACGTGGAAAATTCCAATTTTGATTGACAATGCTGGCTTTTTTTTCCCCAGTCAAATATGCTGTTGTCGACCTTAGTAACAAAAACATGTCACTTTTTACATGCATCAATCTACTCACAAATATGACATACATAATAATGCACAATTACTGAATCACTCATGTATCAAACTGACAGAGAAATGAAAAAAGAGAGAGAATTACCACGGAGAAGGTTATAGAATAAGCCAAAAAGAGAGCCATTCTGAGAAATAAGATTGAGAAAGAAGTCAACCATATAGCCAGTTAACTCCATGGGCTTGCTGACAAAGTGAATGATCCTGCGTGCTACGATAGACACCAAAATGACCCAACGGTGGTCAGCCGCTTCTCCACCCCCCGCACCCTTGTCTGAGCTTTCCAGGAACCTTGCCCCGCTCTTTATGTCACCCAACAATGAGTACTTCATCAGGTCCCAAATCCCACCCTTCTCGGGCCTCACAATCATGTACCTAAAATCATCAGCTGAACCATGATCGTCCATGTCCTGGAATTCAATGCTACTTGCAATGACCATGAATGTTTTTGTTTTCTCGGTTTTTGCCGAAGTGTTTTCTGTTTTGTTTCAGTTTTTGGGAAACTTCCGCCCAGACTAGGATTTTTTTCCCATCTTATAAGACATAGTTAACATTAATTGATGCGTGCTATAGAAGGCAGCTGTATTGGTAACCTGTCAGGATAAGGCGCTAAGGTTTGGTCAGGTGTGCAAGTTTAACGGATCGGATTGGATTCGTTAGCAAATCAATCTCAAAATGCGGACAAATTTTACAATCTCTAAGTTCTGTAATTTCTGTCACTTTTAAACTGATTTCTTGTCTACACACAATCTATCAAAATCGTCGGCATCATGAATACTTCACGACTCCTGCCATAAGGTATGTGGGCCTTA
>JBBYHM010000004.1:4498874-4509108 GCA_038381775.1 Adansonia rubrostipa | reverse complement strand
AAACATGCTTTATAGACTCATAGTGCAATGGGAGACACTCTCATTACACGTTCACATGAAGCATAATGAAATATTTAATAGTGTTTGAATTAGTAAAAATATTTTAAGAGACCGTTAATTAAATATACTTTTAAAGAAAAAAATTATAAATATTAAATTTTTAACTCCAAACATATTAAATTTTTTAAAAAATAATAATATAAATTAATTAAATTAAATTTTAAATTTTATGCGTTTTAATCTCAAGTATCTTTCGAATTCCTAAAAAAAAAAAAGGGTCAAATTGGAATGCTTTTGGCATTAATTTAGTTTTATAGCTGACCTAACTATATTGCCCTACTTGACTGATTCAAATGCTTAAGCCACACGATCAGTTAAGTATTTCTGCGAGTGTCTCCGCGGAAAGCAGACCAGTACGACTGCGCGGCCCGCGGAGTCGTCTTGGTAATGGTCACCGGTCAAGACTTGAACTTGAAGTTGGGGGATTTAAGGTGGTTGGTTATGGAACACTAATGTTCCAACATCCTTTTGAAAGAACAATGAAAAATTTGCAATGTGATTTAAAAAAAAAAAATCAATCCAAAACTTACCGAATTGATTCTTATAATCAATTTTTAAAAGTAGTATATAATAAATACAAGATTTAAATTTTAATATTTATTATCCATTTCTATGTTCTCATATTATGACTTTTTTTTTTATAATTTTTTTTTATATTTTTGAGTTTTTTTTTTGCTAAAATATCTTTACGTTGAAAATGATATATTCACGTAGTCTTTTATAAGTCAATTCCACAATCAAAGTCAAAATTTCTTTGTTCATAGACAAAAATGCCTACATTATAATTAGATTTATCAATTCATGTTATATTCATATATTTTATCGTATCATAATTATATTTAAAATTTTTTTATATCTATATCAATTTTGATATGTTTATAATTCATATTATATAAATTTTGATAATGTATTCTTGTCATGTCTATTGTGTTTTTTGATTTTATGTATATTATATTCGTATCGTGTCAAATATTATCAAGTTTAATTATAATAACTTTTTTTGGGGTGAACTATTAATATCCGAAAACTTATTAAGCTCTGATTAATTTGACTTAAGCTAACTAAAGTCTCGTAACTAAGGTAAAGCTCTTCTAGCAAAAGTATTTCTATACACAAAATGTGAACTCAAAACTTTATTTAAAGGAAAGAAAGTACCTATCACTCCCATCATCTGCATGGTCTAATTATAATAACTTTTACCTATAAAATTTGTGGACATTCTTTGCTTTCTTTAAGACCAAACAGGCTATTTTCCACAACTTGGTTTGCCTCCCATTTATAAAATTCAATGGTTCGATTAAGCTTGTGTTTAATCCTTCATTGCTCTAATAGAATGGAATTTGATTCTGGATGCTCCCTACATTCTAATCATTAAAATCAAAATTTTATAAATCAATTCATATTTTGACAATCAAATTTCATATTGTATACATATCATTTTATGACATAATTAGGGCTAAAGAGATGAGCTTTTTTAAATATAAAAGTACTTATAAAATAAAGTTTTAAATGCATCATATTAAAATCAAAAATTACTTCCAACAAAAATTTAGATGTGTATATAAAAAAAATTATATTCTTTCAGTAAGCATTAATTAGATTTGTGTTAATGAGAAATATGAGCCAAGATGGTGAAGAGATGATGAAAGCAAGGTAGTTATTCCATAACCTAAAAAATAAATAAGAAAAGAAGAACAACCAATGTTGAAAAGATATATTATAGTAAATTGACGAGTGATTTAAGAGAATTGAAATTTTATAGTTGGTGGGAAAGGGGCCCCTCATGGTCATTGCAAATCCAGGAATTGTGGTGACATAATTCAATCTTTGTCTTTGGATTATTCCAAAAACAAGATGAGTAGTTGATCAGATCACCTTCCAAAGTCCAAACTACAAATTAACACTATTTTAGTTCAGCAGCAGCAACACAACAAGAAGAGGGTCTGAGAACACTTTGAAACTTTGGTTGTCATTTAGTGGCAAGAAATTTCTTCAAAATGGGATCAAAGCTTTGAAAGAGACAGGGTTTTGCACTAATTCAAGGAAAATGCCTATACTATTTATTTTTTGAACTTTGAAGATTGAAATGGAAAAGAAAAAGTTACAAAAAAAAAAAGGAAAAAAGAAATGGTAGAAATACAAGTGTCCTATACGCAGCTTATCATGTTAAAGGTCATTAACAAGGGTCATAAAGTTGGACCCCTAGAACCGTCATCTTCTTCACTTCTCTGCAGCTCAAAGTCTCAAAACCCCTTCTTCTCAATCTCTCCTCAAAGCAAAGTTCTAAAAGATCTTTCTTTTTGATTCTTTCAATATCGATGTCCTCAAAGTGGTGACATTTTTCTTTTGTAGGATCTCTTTCTTTGAATTCTCTCCATTGCTTTTGTTTTTCTTTAAAAAGAAAAGAAAAAAAAAAAGAACAGTATTGGTTTCAGAATTTAAGCTCATTTCTCATCTGGGGTTTCCCTCATTTCCTTAAATTTATCTATATTTGTTTGATTAATTTCTTTCATGTTAAATCCCAGTTGATTTAGGAAATTTTAGACCTTTTTCCGATCTGGTTATCTCTCATTTGCTTGGGAAACAAACATCCTAGTTGAGTTCTGCAATTTTGGAATGTTTCTCGTTGAATTACTCTCATTTCTTTTCACTTGAAATAATAGAAATAAAGTTTTTTCCTTTTACTACAATTCTCAACTGGGTTCCTCTCATTTCCTGAGGAAGCAAAATCCCACTTTGATTCTGCAATTCTTGCGTTTCTTATATAATTAGCTCTTATTTTTTGGCTCATTTCACTTAAATTCTCATCTAGCTACTCTCATTTCCTTAAAAATTTAACGTTACATCATTTTTTAAAGCCATGGATAATCCTGGGCTTGATGAATCAGCAGCAGTGGCAATAACAGGGAAGATCATGGTTATCGCCATAATAGTTCTTTTCTTAGTGGTGATGTTTGTGCTTTTTCTTCATCTTTATGCCAAATGGTTTTGGTGGCGTATTGAGGAACCAACTTCACATCCTTCACGTCGCAACCGACCCCGCCGTTTCGTGTTTGCTCCGGGACACGACACTGCTCATCCTCTACGTGCAACTAAAGGTCTTGATTCAACAATTCTTGCTTCCCTCCCTGTGTTGATGTTCCGCCAAGAGGAGTTCAAAGAAGGACTCGAATGTGCAGTTTGCTTGTGTGACCTTGTAGAAGGAGAGAAAGCTAGGATGCTTCCTAAATGTAACCATGGCTTCCACGTTGATTGTATTGACATGTGGTTCCAATCACACTCTACTTGTCCTCTTTGTAGAAATCCAGTTGTTGCTCTTGAGCTTGAGATTCCAAGTCATGTTATGTCGGGAGATGAAGTCCATGTTCTAGTTCAGTCTCCTGATGATGTTTCGGGTTCTGGGTATTCAACAGATTCTCCTATTTTCCCCACGAATGTGTTGTTTTGGGGCAACCACACGCAAGTTAGCAGCGGCGGTGGTGCCTGTTTGGAAGAGGGTGCATCTGCTTCTGCTTCATATGCTTCGTCTACCATGGCATCTAGTAGTGGTAGGCAAGAAGGGATGTTGGTGATTGATGTTCCCATGAATGTAAATGAGAATTTCCCGGAGGATGAATCATCAAAGTCTCCAATGCCTACGAGATTAAGGTCTTTGAAAAGGCTTCTAAGCAGAGAAAAAAAGGTGGCTCCTAACAGTTCATCAAGTAGTTCTGTTGATGTTTGAAGTTA
Source organism: Adansonia rubrostipa (assembly GCA_038381775.1). Taxonomy (NCBI): domain Eukaryota; kingdom Viridiplantae; phylum Streptophyta; class Magnoliopsida; order Malvales; family Malvaceae; genus Adansonia; species Adansonia rubrostipa. The sequence continues at coordinate 4,505,319 of JBBYHM010000004.1, read as the reverse complement.
CTTAGTAGATTGATTGTTCAGTATTAGGAGCTGGTTTTCATGGAGATAAATCAAATTGTATTCTTATCTTCCTTGAGAATTGTGGGATTCTATTGGGAAAACAATAGTTTTGTCCACTGATATAAGTTGATGAAGCATTGAGTCTTTGAAAAGGGTGGGCTTTTCTGCATCACAGAGGTGAAAGAATCTATCTTCTCCTACAATATTATGTATCAAAAAACAAATCCTCTTTTGCAGAAGATTTGTTTCAATCTGGATTCATCTAGTTTAAAGCTATTAATCCAATTCCTCAACGTTTTTGTTGCTTATTGTGCCTTACAATTTTAAAGTTATTAGTTTGTTACTGACTTTCTAAGATTTTCCAAATGTGCATAGATTTGAACTGCAACAATTAAAAAAAAAAAAAAAGAGAAGAAAAGCTGAAATAATCATTTCAATAAGTTTAGTTAATAATACTTCTATCAGTTTTTAATGAACAAATTAGCATCAAGAACTAGTAAAAATAAGACTTGATGATTCATTTCAATTCCTTATGCAGTGCATAGCTTTTTCTGCAAGTACTCAATCATCAAACAAAGAAATATATGTAACCATCATTGAGTCTTTTAAGACAAACTAACACCAGAAGGCGATTAAAAGAATTAGGGAAAGCCATAAATGGAAAATTGAAGTTCAATCACTGTTACAACTTGGATCTCTAATTAATCACTCAAATTAACTAGGACAGCTGGTTCTAGTTACAAGCCTCCTTTCTGTTAGAAGTCCCCCACAATGTATCCGTCAAAACTGAGATTCAGATTATTGATATATCTAATTTACTCACCTCATTAAATATAATACTTTATATACGTAGTTTCTGTCACAAAGTTCCCCAGTTTTGCCAGGTTGGGAAAACATTTTTCTTGGCTGATGCTAATGCAGAAGCCCCATGTCAATGATACACTTATGTCACCAAATAGACAGGTCCATAGGCGTTGATTTGGTTAGGATCGTTAGGCTGGTCTAGACACATGCAAGGTACTTCATTCTCCATTTTCCTTGTAGGGTTGAAAAGGATGGAGAGTGGTCCTGATGATGGACGCCGGCGCTGTTTGTCGACTCCCCTGGCAGTCCCGCACAATGGACCAGAACCGTAACCTTTAGTTGGCTTGGAAATATTAGGAACATAGACAGGATCCGAATTATGTTTGTTGCTCTTTCTGTCAATTTTCCACCATGAGAAGAGAGCATTTTTCCATGATTTCTTGCTCTTTTTCTCAGCAGCTCCCAATCTTTTCTTCCCCACCCCCTCTGAACATGAAGATGACCGCTGCAAGTTAATCTCTCTTGCATGTTGCCTTGCTTCTTCTAGAAACTGATAAAAAGGGGTCAAAAGCCTAAACCAGATAAATGAACATATCCAACAATTGGCAGAAAACATATATTTTTTTTTCCTGTCAAAATCAGGGTAGGTTTATTGCCAAAATGATGAAAAAAAAGATCAAAACATTATCCTTGGAAGATAAATCACAAAGAGAAAATGGAAGAGAATCAAAAAGAAAGGAAGGCATTTCGTTTTTACCTGTGAAAAGTTCACCTGAGGATCAAATTCATAGCTAGCAAAATCACTTGTCTCATATTTCGGATGTGCCGGAGATTTGCTCATAGTTTCCTTGGAAGTTAAAAAAAAAAATAAGTTATAGAGCATAAGCCAAGATCAAAGTAGCTGATATAATTAAAAAAAAAAAAGGGCATTGGTCCATTTAGATCATAAAAAAGTGCTACATAGAGTAAGGAAATGAAATTAAGTGTTGTATTTTGTACAACCTTCAGTTGACAAATGAAGGCAATGATCTTTTAAATTCCAGCCACGCCAATGATTTCATCTCACCAAACTCAAAACCCCATCAAGCCCCTAAATTGGAAATTGGAAAAGTTTTTGGTAGTTTAAATACAAAGAAGCTTTTAAATACAAAGAGGTCGAAGTTTAAAGAGAAAAGATGGATGATAGACGCTGAAATTTGAATACCGAACTTATTAGATATCATTTATAAAAGATAATTAAGAATGAATTAATTGGATTAAAGCTTTTACGTATATTTGAAGCTTTTATTTATATTTGCCGTATATGGAGTACAGCAGTGGGGTAGAGAGCATGGTGAATTCACCCCTTGTATTAATTTTTTTTTTTTCCCAGAAGTGATGCTGCAAAACCAGCAGCTATCTATTAGCCAGCTAAAACTTTTTAACCAAAGAAGCAACATAAAAAAAATTAAAAAATAAAGGAAAGGAATGAAATCATTATGTCTTTCTCAAATTAAGCGTACGCATCAAGGCCAAATTAAAGTGTTTTCCCGGAAATTGAGGTAAGTTTTCTCAGAGATATTTACATTTGAGTCATTGCACCGGAAACAAGCTTTGACCGTTACAGAGTTTATTTATTCTACGTTACTAAGGTGAATGTAATTATTGAACGCGGATATATATTTAATATAAATATATTTATTTTTTTATAAAAATTTTTTTTAGATATTTGAAAGGTTTTTAGGAAGTTTTATCTTTATACCATGATAGATTATGTCAAAAATTAATATTTTAAAAAAATGTTAGAGCAACATAGTATTTACTTACAAAACTAAAACTACTCAAGACTGGCCACCTGTATGAACTTTTAACTAAACATTTTAGCAGAAAATTACAGCTTTTCCAGGTATTTTGTTGCTAAAACCCATCCAAACGAAACTTTAAGAATCCTGCAATGTAAAGAAACAAGCAAGAATGAGCGGCATGTCTTTGTACGTACAGAAGAGAACATGTAAACTGAAAATGAGGAGAAAAATAGCTGATAATAATTGTGGCCAATTATTTGTTATCAGAGCAGAAAAAAAGAAAGCATAATGATGATATGGAAACAATAGTTACTAGTATTTACTATTTAACATAACCGTAAGAGAAGAAGAAAATATTTGTTGAAATCGAAATTTAACCTAATTAATTCATATAGCTAAAAGTTATCTAACAAATTTAAATTTTAAATTTTAACATTTACGACCTCTCTTCTTATCTCAAACTAATGACCTCCTCGATTTAGAGTCCCGAGTTAATTCTTTCCATGCTTTGGAGTGAAAGGAACAAACACTTGAAGCATCCAAACAGGGCCGAGATGAAGGCAGCTGAACCCAAGATCAAGTAAATCTATCCATAAGCACATTTGCACTTAAACGCATAATATCAATCTGACTCAGAATCAAGTCTGAATATAATATTTTTTGAATTGAATCAATTTGATCTAACTCAAATTACTATTTATGTATTAAAAATTTTCTCATTTAATTATCAATATTAATCTAAAATCAATTTTTAATATTATTTTAAAGACTACTAGGTCAGCACAGACCCAATTCGAACCTAGACAAACAGGAACAAAAAAAAAACCCTCAATCTATACACTTACCCTCACTTATGAAAATGTTATGGTTTTAGCTTTGTGCTTTTGTGACAAGAAAAACATTGCCAATGTTATGATTGAAAACAGGACTTATTAACCATTAATATATAATGTGTAGGAATAAATTTGGTAAATATAGTGTGCTAGCTTTTCAGAGTATAAAAAGGACTAAGTCAAGTACAAAACCTAAGCGACCGACAAGACTCCAACTCAAATACGATCCAACATTACAAGCATATGTAATGTTTCAACTTCAACCGGCAAATTACCAACATGAACGAACTTAACATAGGAGAAATAATTAGTTAAGCTCCAACTGACCCTCCTTGGAACCAGACCCTTTCCTATACATTCTTTCTAGTACATAGACGAACCAAAGGAGCATTGAAAAGAGTTCCCCTCAACTAGTGACTGTATAATCACTAACCACTAACAGATTTTTGCCGTGTTGTGACCCCAGACATCAAAGTTGAAGCAGTGGCAACGCCATTATGATGCCAAAGATGGAAACTAGCAAGAACATCATCCACGTTGGGAACGATTGTTTTCTGTTTCCTCCTGTATCCCTCGGGGTATCTGCTTTTATAACATCTTCCCCTGCAGAGTTAACAAGTTTTTCTGTCTCGGGTTTAGAATTTTCTCCTTGAGGTGATTCCGGTGATATATGGTCTGACACAAGCTGCTGCTGCTTGTTGTACTTATCCACGTACTCCGGAAACAATTTTCTGAATGTAGGGCTGTCATAGAAGAAAGACCTAGGATGTAATTCTCAATTTGGAAAGGAATGCCCACGAAAAGTTCAGAAAACAAAATTATGACTATTTTCTTGATAGTAATTGCACACACTGTTTAAAACATAAATTGAAAAGCAAAAAAGGGGAGGTACAAATCAAAATGTGCAGAGATTAGCTAGAAGCAAACTACTCAAGCAGCTTAACACCGTTAATCATGTGCAACCGTGCAAGGTTTATCTGGTAGCTAATATTAATGTAGAATACAGCCAACACTAATAAATTTAGCTTCAAAAAGACAACAATTACCGTGAGTGAAAGCATCATTATAGTGACAGAAAATGGGTGAAACTAATTTGGAGAGCCATAGATCCTTAACAACAGCAAAATAAAGAAAAAAACCAGTGCGAGAGAAGCAATAAACTTACTTTTTACAATTAAAAGAAAGGGATGTCTTTGCCAGGCGTTGTTTCTCAGCGGCAGTAGTGTTCACACTGCCAGTGGTAGGACTGTTATCCATCTGCAACAAGAAAAAAGCAGATTGGCTTAAGGGCATATTCCCAATGCAAGTAAGAAGTATCTACAACTTAACGAACTGCAATCTAAATGAATTAAGATACAAGAAAGACACCAAGTCTCACCATGAAAGACAGAAGTCCTGTGAGTATGCTGCATTGTTAAACAAAAAGAATTTTAGCTCAAAGGGCTAAAAGAGCAAATATAATATTTGGAAATCGTTTCACATGTCAAGTGTCAAAAGCACCCTGTGATAGATATAGGTTTTTCAAAAGACAGTGCCAAAAAAAAAAAAATGCAATTAGACTGAAATCCTGTACCTTGATACAGACCACATAGGGTTCCAACTTTCTGGATGAACTGAAAAAGAACATACGACCAAAGTTAAAATGAAATTACTTACTAAAGATATAGATAAAACAGGAACTTCTAAGTTTTTCTTCAAAAAACTTACAATCGCTCATGGACAAGCATATTTTCTTCTGTGTCATAAACCGCCCATTTGGGGTGATCATGCTACATGAAAGAAAAATGCAATTTGATGTTAGAAAGAAATATGTGATTTTCTATCATAAATTCGAAAAGGTCAAAACTGCAAGAAACTTCATACGTGATTCCAGGAGGTTTGTAGGGATACTCAGGAGGGAACTTGATCTTTCCATAGTAATGCCCACCTAAGCAAACCAAATTGGAAAAACAAAAAAAAAAAAAAAAAAAAAGGAAAAAAGGACAGCGGCAATTCCAAGCATTAGAGTATACGACTAAGCATATAATTATTAAGATAGGTCACGTGTAGCCTATGTTTTGGTCCTTTGCACATGAATCGACTAATTTTATTAAAGTCTTCAATTAAGTCCCTGACAGATTTATTTAACCTTTGAATTTAGTCCAATGTTGGCATGATTCTATTAATAGTCTCTTGGAGGTTACAGGTTTGAGAGGATTTAGGTACGTAGTTTCATCTTCAAGTATGATATCATGAGGTTGATATACATACTATTTGGAGGCAAAGTAATGATATTCGAAGGAGATTTCGAGCAAATGGTATATGTTTTATCAAATTGAACGAAATAAAAAATTATAGATGCTTACTTGGTGAAATTTAATTCTGTGGGAGAATGTAAGTTTGTTGTGATTGAAGTAAAATATGAGACCCGTAAATGATCACTCATTTTTTGAAATCATATTACAAGTTGAAGATTAAAATGAAACAATGATAAATTGCCACATGATAGAAAGTCCGTTGATGGCAATACATTTGGGAGGATGATCTGTCTTTTGGTTTACTAATTGGAGTTGTATTTTAGAACTCAATAACCATAACGATAATGCAAATAATATGAAAAGAACTTTACTTACCTTATGTAGTGATGACATAGACAATCTCAATGAGAATATTAGCGATTAATATCATGGTATTTATTATACAAACTTATGATTTATTTGATTCAGTTGAAGATTATCAGTGCAACTTCTATCAAGAAGAGTTCTTAAATTCTCTTTCCCTCGCCCGATCATGCTTTTGAAGTATATTGCTCCAAAAGTTGGCTTATGCAAAGGAAAGAGATTAATTTGTTATGATTTTTTTAGACAATGTAATAAGTGCTAAAGTCATGGTTAATCAGTTTGTGGGAACTCAAGTATTTTTTCCATGGCATCGATTTGATTCCAACAATAAGTGTAAAATTTTCATCTCAGGTGACTAAAAGGCAATTTCCTATACGTCTGAGCTTCGCTCCTGTAATGAAGAACAAATAAATTCCAGAAGTTG
>JBBYHM010000004.1:4449800-4468593 GCA_038381775.1 Adansonia rubrostipa | reverse complement strand
AGAGAGAGCAACCTAGCAAAAGGTACAAAGAGAGTGAGAGAGACGTTCCTGCTTTTCTTTAAAGTCTTCTTGCAAAACAAGCCAGGCTATAAACGACGACGTTTCGGTAAATCATAAATCATAACGAATGTCGACTCTTTTATTGGGCTGATGTTCCGTCAACGTGCTTTGAGTTGAGAAGAGAAATGTCCAAACCCAAATTTTGAGGCCTTGACATTGTTGGGTTGGCCCATTCACTTGCCCATTGAGTTAAGATATATGAGAATTAAAATACAGAAGATTGTGGTCCAGTCAAGGTTGGCCCACTGAGCATGTCGAATCAGCGCAAAGGGCGGGAGGTCTTCGTTGGTCTGTGATTTAAACCAACATTTGTTCTTGTTGGTCAATGCTGGATTCTCCCTCTTCGGATCTCCGACGTGCTCCTTATAGTTGAGGTGAAGAGTTCAGGGACTTCTTGGAAGCTTAAAATGAAGATTTGGATAAAATTAGATGGTATGTTTTACATCATTTATAAAAAAAAGGGCTCCTGTTTTCATGAATTTATGGAGGATTAATGAAAGGGAAAACTTGAAAAATTGCCACAAAATCCAAACCTCAAAGTGGGATACTTCCGTTTTTTCTGCTTAGTCTTTTCTTCAAGCTTAGCAATAGCATCTTAATAGAGTATAACTGTTAAAAGAAATAGATATTATTGCAAACACCATGAAAAGTTGCAACCTGTGACCATTGTACCCATTGTAGGCAAAGCCCTCACCTAGGAACAGTAAGGAGTAAGGACCCTTTCGATCTATGCTGCTCTATTTTTTTAAATATTCATCATATTCGATGTATATTTCAATATAAATATAAAAATATAATTTAATATTAAATATATATTTATATTTGACCTTTACACTTAAATTCTAATAATATAGCTTCCAATTAACTAATCTCAATATCCAAGCTAGCCCTGTCAGATATGTTCTGGTCTATTTCTTCTACAACTACTTCTTTTTCCCTTTTTCTTTTGGCTGTTGCTCTTGTTTTTCCTTCTTCACTTTGTCATAATGATAACTTGTTTTCTGATCCGCAAAAACTGCGCTTAAAGACATTTACAATATCTTTTCCTGAGATACTGTATGGTGGCAGTACAGAAACCAATGGGGGTGATCCAGAGAAAAAGGCTTCATGTAATTTAGCTGCAACGAGAAAGCAAAAACAAAGGCCGATGAATCAGAAATCAACAAAGACAAAAGCTACTATCAAAGCTTTAGTCCTCTTGCATGCGGAAAATATTTTGCTTTTTCCAGTCTTTTTAGACTTCAAATTCTAAACAATTGTGCTCGGTTGTAAAAGGCTCTCATGCTTCCTCAGTCGATTATATTCTTCACTCAGCCTGTCTCCGGTGAGTGGAACCAACATCCAGTGTACTATCCAGAGATTCACGTCCACAACGAGTGCAATAATCAGTAGGTTATAAGAGCTGCCTGGGGAATGGATTTTACAAACAACCGACAAAGAATTGGTCCACCAAAGCATTACCGGACAAGTTCCTCGTGCTTATCAAAAAAAAAAAAAAAAAACATAGAAAGACAAGTTCCTTGGTTTGTGTGGGTCACAAACCAAATAATTTGAAGATAATGAGCCAAATGAGTGTCACAAACAAAATTTTCCATGGCAGCATGACAATGGACAACGCAATATCTGTACCACTTATCAGAAAATGGTGAAATTTTTAGAGATGATCCCCATATTTGATAGTCCTGTCGAAGATGTCAATAATTGCGACTATTATTGATGTAATTTTTCTACATGAGAGTTTTGCAAGAATTAAGTTTTGGGATTTCCTTAGAATCAGGGGAGATTTATGTTGTTGGGACTCTTTCATTTTGTTTAGAGACTCATGTGTCTGACATATATCCGAATATAGATATAAGGATATGACCCTCTAAATATATGGAAATACTATAAAAAAAATTAAACATACTTATGTCAAACACATACCCATATCTGACACATCCGAATCCGAATAACACAGAGAGATCTGTGATGAACACTGGAGATGATCTATCGTTTGATCAGTGGCTGTTATTGCAAGGGAAGCAACCACATGAGCTGTGGCCAGAAATAAGCGAGTTACTTCGGTTAATTATCTTCTGCGACTGCAGAGTCGCCTTTTGCATTTGCTCAGCATGTTGTTGCTGGGCTGCAGCTCTCCATTCCTCTGCTTTTCTATGAACAATTGCCATTCTCTTCATCAACTTCTCTTCTAATTTTGATCTCATTTTCTGTATTTTCACCTGAAAAAGTTCAGTTTCACAACATTGTATACACAATGTCAGCCAACTAGGAGATCATTACCACATAATAGAATAAATCAAAGTTAAACGCTTTGCATGATTCTGAAACTAATCAGGTTTTAGACTACTCAAATCATGTCAGTAATGCATTCGGTGTAGACACCCGTTTTGACCCAGAGAAGTGTTTAAACTAATCAAATTCTTCGCCGCCATTTTAGACTCTACCACTATATCTAGTGCAATTGCAACCTTTTTTTTAATTACTCCAGAGCTTATTTTATTCAACAATAGCTAAAAACCAAGCTTCCAAGCAGGAGACAGCCTAGCTTAAGTTAATATTTCAGTTTCCCAGGAATTTCAAGCTGCCAGATCTTCACATGGAATTACAAGTTACAACCACCACGGTTGCAATATAACAATGGGGACTTGATGACTTTTTAGCTTTCTTCTTGCATATTTAAGAGAGACGCATGCAGATAAAAGCATATTGTATTGAGGGATGACACTCCAATAGAGGTGGACTTGTCTAGAAAGCACGAGCTGAAAGGTATCTTCGAGTTGCGGGTGGCTCGAGGAAGAAAAAAATATATCCATCAATAAGTTCGGATTACACTTCCAAGCATAGTCCAAATAGCACATTCACTTGATGAATATGCAAAAAATGCATTGATAAGCTTTATTCATATTTACTTTCCAATGTGGAAACATAGCCTCCCAAAATGAATGAAAAAAACGAAATCATTTGTCCTAACTGTCAAGAGCATGATAACTCACTTATCCATTTGATGTACAAGATTTTGTTGGCAGTTAAAAGATAATTGCATCATTCTTTGCTAAGATAGCAGTAAATGAGAAAATTCAATATTGCAGCAAAGAGACAACAATTGATGATTGAACTTCAAAGTACCAATATATCACGAGTTACGCCAGCCATAAGGCCAAAAAAGATTGAAAAAAATACCTCAAGCTTTCTTGATTGAGCTTCTGCTTTTGCAGTTTGAAGGTTCATCCAAGCTTGGATTTTTGCTTCCTCCCTCTGGTACCTGTGACCATAGTCGATACTGATATGCCACATGACACAGACAAATTATAAAAAAAATATTTTACTTTCATTACCTCAGGCAACATTTTGTCCTTTCCTCTTCCTCCCATGCAGTAGCTCTCGAATCCGAGACACTTTTCCGGCACGCGCTGCCAGTTTCGAAATGCCTAAGGCTCTTTGACACTTCTTCCTCTTCTTCTTCCCTCGAGCTCCAATTGGATGTTATGGAATCATATTGCGTCCCGAGTTGTAGCTTAGCTAGATGAAACTCTTGCAGCTGGGAAATGTCGATTGTGCTGTTAGAACTATTGGAATTGGCGGATGCCAATGGACCTGACCTATTAGCTGGTGTGTTATGCCGCACAGGCGATGAGCTCTTGAATGGCGTGTGACATCTGGAAGTCGTGGAACTTCCTAGTGGAGTCATCTCTGTTCCAACGTCTTTATGTTTAACCTCATGGAACACTTCAGTGCCTGCATCTTTCATGGTTTCAGAGACCGAGTTCCTGAAAAGAAACCCTTCTCTTGAGGGCTCCGAGCATCTGAAATTCCGTAAAATTGGTTCTACCTCATCCGTGAACTTATCTACATTGATTTAAATAGAAAAAAAAAAAAAAAAAAAAAAAGAACACTTAAGTTTTGCTCAATGTTAACCAAAATTTATACCAAGTCATCTCCAGTCAGATTTAAACTAAATAAAGCTCAGCATATACAAACAGCCATCACTTGGGCCTAATTCTATTTTTCATTTCACAATCAAAACAGTAAACCACAAAATTCAAGAACCCAGATTCTTCATTGTTTACAGAGAGAGGGAGAGAGAGAGAGAGAAAAAAGAATTCCAAGTTGTCTATTCTAATCAATGCAGTGAGAAACCACACTGGATTTTTGTTCTCATGTAAAAAGCAAAAGAATCAAACAGTGGAATAGTTTAAAGTACTATTAAGCTTTTAAAAAGGCAAAATAGAGTAAAGAAAAAGACTATCATAATGACCAAAAATTTTGGATAAAGTTGAAATGTAGTTGGATCCTACCTTTTAGAAGGAAATCTGAGGAGCCTGGGGTTCCACTAAAACCTCTAGTTGGATTATGGCGTTCCAATGGAACTGACCCTTTAAAGCTTGTGACAACCTTTGTAACTTTTTCCTCAGTGACCCTTGATTTCTCAGCAAACACCTCAGTTTGTTGCTTAAAGTTGTCACTTTGTTTAGTCACCTTTGATGACTCGGGCGGTGGCTTGATGGGGTGAGCAGGAGACTCATGGCAAGGGCTGCTGATTAACCATTTCTCAGCATCATCCCACTTCGAAGGGAAGCTCTTCCTAGCAAGATTGCCACCGCCGCTGAAGCTGAAAACTGGCCTCCCTGGTGTAGAAGGAGCTTCCAAAACTCTCCTTTGCGTTGTGACTGAGTTCACTCCTGCTCTTCTTCTCTGAATGGAAACATCTAAAAACCCTTCTCTGCTATCTGCGTTGTTGTTGTTGTTTGAAGCCGCCATCGGAAATGACTTAACAAACTCAGATGTCTCCTTGAGATTGAGTTTGCATAGTGGGTCAGAAAAATTGTCTGAAAATGGGTCATCATTGCTTTTTCCAAAAAGGCTTGCATTAGCCTCCAGCATCGGTGGTTCCTGAATTACCTGAGAAAACAAATGCATTGAGAGGAAAAAACTAAAAAATAAAAACACCAAGAAAGACAAGAATCAAACAAATGTGAGATCTTTAAGCTTATTACCCCATTAGATGGAAATAAAGGTCGAGCTTGAAAGCATTTGGGACTTGCTGCAAGATCCATTTTTTGTCTGAAGATAACTGATTTTGAGCCTAGCTAGAAGAATTTTCTTCCATGTGCAGCAGCAGTTCTTCTTTTTGCTAACTTGGTCAAGCTGGCTTTGCCAAGCTGCATCAGTTTTGATATATACTAAATAATGCTTAATATAACTGTGTCGTTGTGAAAGCGATTGTAGAGGAGAGTTCAACGGACAACATAGTTAGCTATACAAGGAAAAAACTTAGCCTACCAGAAGCCATGAATGAGGATCAATATAATATAACTTTTCATAAGATCCCACATGGGATAACCACTTAACAGAGCTTTTGATCTCTGTCTGCATGCCTCACCGTTTCGAAATGAAACAACAGTGACACATTGTCCTAGTCTCACAGAATTAGATTAGATAAAGCAAGCAGACGCAATAGTACTTCATCAAAAGAAGAGGAGCTTTGGGAGGTGAACATAATTTAATAATTAATAGTACCAGAAAACAAAACCCTTGAGTCCTTCACTCTTGGTCATCAGAAAAATGACAAGATGAAGGAAACTTTTATCGGTTTATATATTTACATATATATATATATATATATATATATGTTTTTTTCGGAAAGCTCCTCCTTGTATTTTATCTTTCAGTTTAGAGTGAGCATTTCATGGTTCATAGGCTCATAAGCTATTGCATTGCAGGCAAGCACTAGTTAAAATTTTTGTCTTTGTCGTTTCCATTACAAATGATTAAAAAAGAAAAAAAAAAAACCTTTCCTTAGAAAGAAAATTGATTTCTTTGGAGTTTGGATGGTTGGAAGCTGGGAAATAGATACTTACTGCTAGCAACTAGGCGACTGAATAAGCATTTCTTTCAAAATTCAAAAAGAACCATCATCAACCATGTGACAGTTGACATAATCCTATAGTTTAATACTGTAGAATAAGTATTGTGCACTACTTTTGTTCATAAAAAGTATATAATCTAGGGTTATACAATTATGTTGGAATTTTCTTTTTGGTTTCTAAAAAATAATTTATGTAGAAATAATCAAGTATGAGTAATCTGTATTTAAGCACCCAATGCGTTGAACTTGAAGCTATAGGTTATTACTGATTAACAGAAGACACTGAAATTCCCTTTTTATTTTAAAAATTTTACTTGATGCGTGAAATAATTTTTTGAAACCGCTGACCATTGGCCCACTACTTAAAATTGAATATGAGGTTAACCCCGAAAGGCCCAGAAATGAGGTTAGCTCATAGTTGTAGGATGTATATATATATAGCCCAGGACCCACCAGGTAGCTGAACTATGGGTTCCTAAAACAGTTAAAACTTGAAGTAGCAGTAATTGGGTTTTCAAATTTTGATGTGGGTTTTCTGCCCAACATGATATGAATGATTGAATTGAATGTCACGATCAAATATGAAACACAAAGAAAAGAGTGTGTTCCCACTTTCCATAATAATAATAGTCTTTGGCACTCTGTTGCTTATCTTAAATTCCATTATTTATATGTTTTTGACAAAGAGGAACTAAGAAGGAGAAGAAGAACGAGTGAGTTTCATACATGTAAAAAAAAAGCATTGTAGACCGAGGTTAAATTACATGATGATATTTGCTTATTTATTTTCGTAACTTAAATTTTGTTATTCCAAGTCAAATTTTCTGACTCGTATTGATTGAGTTTAGATATAATATTTTATAATTCAGATCATTTTATTCTGATTTGAATTATTATTTATCGAATAAAAAATTTAATTTTTATTTAAATTTATAATAATAATATAATTTTTTTAATTATAAAATAAACATACGGAACTAAATAACTGCAATCTGATTTGACCCATTAACGCTTATATTATCACAAGTCTTGGTTCGATGACAGAATGGAAATGGTTAAAACTTGATCTAAGTTCTCCCAATAAATATTTCTGCTTTGCTTACGTGTAACCCGAAGATGCAAAACTAACAAACTAATATTTGACTCTTTGTAAAGGAGAATCCAACGCCACAAGAATTATAATATCTTATTATATAAAACTCCGTGATTAAACTTTGATGTAACCTTATTGTTTAGTTTACTGATAGTTTCAAGGTCCCCATGTTGTCAGCATATAATAAGAAATTACATCAATAATTTGTTTAATTAAATTTCTGTGGCTATGATTTTGAGGAGGGAAATTTCTAACTATGATAACTTTTAGATCCACCAATAAATTTGATGGCAAATAAGAAAGCAGACTCGACTCAGGCTTCATCAGCAGCAACAGGTAGAAGATAAGCAATGCGTTTTACCCGTTTCTTTAGTTTTTTTCCGTGATATTCTTTCACCTAATCTCGTATCAACCTCGTCTGCTCCCCTTAGAGCGCTCGATGTGGAATCATAGCTGACCCAACCTGCTAACCCTACCCGCTGAAATGTTCGGTTTGGAGTAAAACAGTCAAAAGTTAAGTTTAATACCACTTGTCACGTTGCAAAATCGACTTATTAAAATATGGAACTTCCGCAGCTTTTCAATGTCTAACTCTAGAGCGTTTTGTGGACAGGAACTACTTGCCGGTAAAAAATTTTCTGAATACGAAACCATGACAAGACATTGACCTCCCAATAATTGAATATAGTATTATTATAATTAAAAAGAAAACATTGACTTTGTAATACTTTATAACCAATGATCTGTCCTTAATCTTAGCAGTAATCCTTAGTTTTTAACATGAACTCACTGCTCTCCCTTTATCTTCCTGTGATATGAGATCAATGTCTTTAACATGCTCCTTTCCTCTTCATGTTCCAGTTAGAGCTTCTACTTCTCTTGTAAAACATGCTAACAAGATTGTGATGCTTAAACAGAATCAAGTTCCCGACAAGAAAGCATCCACTCTTCAGATAAGATCATTCTCCAAGAACAAGGTCAACGATATCTTTCTTTTATTTTCTTGTTAGTGTTTCAGGGCATACTGGCAAACCTTGTCTTCCACGTTTCTTCTTGTTAAAGCTATTGCAACTCAACCTGAGAATAACCATGATATTTCTGCTGACAGGAGATATCATATGGATTATCTGACCAACATGAATGTTTGAATTTGAATGTCTGCTTGATTGTTTCCAACAGATTTTTGAGGATCAGTCTGAGGGTGTAATCTGCCATACAGATGAAAATGGAGAAATAGTTTGTGAAGGATACGATGAGGGCCCTCGTTTTCCTCAACAAAGTCCTGGAACTGGAGCACTTTGTCATCTGAGGTGAGAATCCTTGTCTCAGCTTCCAATGTTATGCCATATTCAAATTACACTCTGAACCTGTCTAACTTGAAGCTTTGCCCAATGTTGAAACTGAATCCAGAGATGCTGAAATCCTTGATCTTCTTCAATATAGATGGCTTCAGATTGTTAATGGTGGTGGATTCAGCACTGCCAATAAAAGTGTTATCATTGTGAAAGATGACTCCAAGTGTAATGATTTTAACAAGTTCCACTAATGGAAGCCTCGTTCTTTACCAGGTTCCATAGATTTGATGAAATAATTATTTCTGAAACATGTACAAGAAAGACACTCCAACTATTAGAGAGTTTAGTTGGATAGTTAAAGACATCTTTTCTCTTGTAATCACTTTGTTTTCTCATCATGATGATCACAGGCTACTTTTAATTAATCACAGGCTAAAATTTGACCGTCCGGACTGCTAGACATGTGACGAATGGTCAAATGAATCCGAGTTTGGAACCTATTACGAATGATTATTATTGAATAATTTGATTGGTTAGATTAGTCACATTTTCAAGTTTATCACACTTCTGACAAAATAAACCCATCCCCGTTATCAGATACTATCATTTGATTCTTTTTGGCAGTTGTTGACCAAATTTGAACATGAAAAAACATTCAGCAAAAGGTGAATCCTGCAACACTACATAGCAATTGAATTCTGATTCGTTCAGACCAGTGTGTAAAAGTGCATGATCTGATGACCATTGACCCGAATCACAGTTCCTTACCACTCACTAGCATTGACTTCTGTAAATGAAAACCAGAACAATTAACAATGAAAAGGCAACATACACATATCATCATAGGCCGAGACTCAAGCTCTAAGTCCGTGCTGCACTTGAACCCGAGAATGTACTAACTCTCGGACTGTTACACATATGTAAAGAAAGAAATAAACAGAGACTTGAGGAATTCACAAAATGAGTCTAATTCACTAGGGAACATGAAAAAAAAGGTTTACATATTATACATGTACATGATGGTAATTGCTAAATACAAGAATTAATACTGTACAAAAATTTCACGCAGAGGCCATCAAATATTGGACCTCTGACAGAAATTCCAATGGCTTTAAAAAGCCTTATTCCAAGTCTCCTAGCAAAAAATTATGAATTTCTCTTTTTTTGTTTAAGAAGAAAAATTGTGTGAGCAAGGAAAAACAGAATGGGACAGTTAAGTCCCTAATTACAGTTTAGAATATACAAACCACGGACTCACAGAATCACTTATCTGAGGTCCCGTGTTGTCCATTATCTTCACCTGTATCAGACGGAGATCTGGCTGAAATGGTAGGAGGAGACCACTGATCTGGGATCATTAGGAAATAAGTTGTCATCGCTTTCCTGAACCTTTTCTTGTGTTGTTTTGGTGAAATTACAGTTGGTGATGCGTTCCTCGGCCCACCAAGGATGCCTGAAGCCTTCATCCAAGTTCCAAGATGCTTGTCCCATGTATACTGCCTCATGCAATCAATGATTCCGATAACTAACTCATGCTTCTCTTCATCCAGTCCAACCAGTAATGAGTAATCCATCACGTCACATGGCTGCAAGGTGGGAAAGATAAAGCAATTAGAAAAACTGGATGACGTGCACTTCAATTAATCTAAACTAGAAGCGCATGTCATGCGGATAGATCTCCAGGCATGTACACTATGCATGCAAGCAAAGATCTAAAACTTACTGCAAGAAAAGCAGTGTCATTCCAGACTGCTCTTTCCAACAACCGCTTTGCTTTATTACCCACAAATATTGGGGAAGTCCGCATTGATTCAATCAGGTTCTGATCTAGCAGAACCCTGTTGCTTCCACTAGAATTGGGATTATAACGAGATCTAGATCCTTTGAGATCATATAGCCATGTTACACTTCTTCTAAACAGAAGATTCTCTATAACCAAAACATCAATCTTTTCTTCTCTCCCGCCTTTAAGATGCTTTGCATTCACCTTTCAAGAAAAAATCAACAAGAAGAAGTAAATACTGATCCCAAAAAAAAGTGCAATGTGCCATTTATACAAAATAAGCAGTTTATAAGCATAAAGGCAAAAAGAGTAAGTTTCATTTGAGCTTTCAGTTATTAGGGCATTAATAAGATTAATTTGAGCGTCAATATTAGAGAAAATGTCAGGATTATTCCTGCTTCTTTAAATGATCACCAGAATTAGAAATTTATCTTGTTTATCCAATAGATTAATGATTATGATGATATGTAGCATTAGAGCATCTGAAAGCCATAGGAACAAGCACCTGATAAATACCGAGAATCTTTGCCAGGAACGTCGGACTTCTGGAACTAATTGATTCAGACAAGTACTTAAAATATCCAGATGCAAATTTTACAAACGATTCCAACTCTGTCTTTGTAACTTGTTTAATGATAAACCGATCATCCAAGGACTTTGCGAAGAAAACGTTGCACTTCCCACCCTGAGCTCTCCACTTCTTACAACGACTCAAAGACCTTATAAAATCTAGTTCCGATGGGCAACATATTCTCCTTAATGCTTCAAAACTCTTTGCATAATAACAAGTAACATTATATTTCACTTTATCAAATGACCAATCATCTCCAAAGGACACCCTGACGTGCAAATCCTTTGTAGAGGAGAGCGGGTCCAAATTCAGGGAGCTGCGAGATCCACTAATGTTATCTGTTGAACCAAAACTTCTACGAGGATCGAAGGTCATCTCGTCAACAGAATGGAACGACTGAATCACTGAATCAGATAAAGTTACGGAGGCTGTTAAATCCCCACGCTCTTTAGGCCTATCCGCATCATCGCTTAGCAGGAAATGATATTCAGGTGATGAGCATATGATATAATACTCGTGGGCTCATCATCATAAACTGGAATAACAGTGCCATTAACACCCACTGGCAAAAGCAGTCTAGCCCCACCTTGCAGTTCCGACTCTCTAAATGATGAGACATGGACTGGATCATAATCACCAATTGTATCAAGCTTTGAAGCACTATCTAAAGAGTTTTTTTTCAATGAACGCTAGAAACTTAAGGAAGGCATTTTTAACCAGCTTACAGAGTCTTCCATATTTTCAGAACCTTTAGTGGACAATGCAGGCGAAAGAGAATGAAAAACCTTTGGCCCAGTCTTTCTTCAAAATGGTCTCCCAAGTCTAACCCCTCGGTTACTGCACCTGCGGCAGCAGAATCAGAAAGAAAACATGAATTTTTCTTCGGTCGTGCAGTTGCTCGCTGAATTTCGCCAGTCCAAGCAGTGTCTGACAAATTTTCTATGACAAGAAACTGGCCTTCGGAGAGGGCATGGCGAAAATTTGCCTTGGGTTTCTCACAGTCCAGTCGGTCATAAATGCTCTGGCTAGCAGAAAGACTACCATAGTGTTCGATAAAATTTGAATTTTCGCTCATGCGTGGTTCTTGAAGTATCCCATCTAACTTATTAGTGTTGCCATTTAATTCTCTTTGGTCAGAGCCCCCATCAAGCTTTGCATCCACGAGAGTAGAGTCACAGCATTCATTGCCTTTTCCAAGTTCCAACATATCCATCTCTTTGAGCTTCTCATCATCAGTTAGAGGTTTCTCATCATGTCCTGAAATCAAATTACTGAAACCATCCTGGAGGTTGCAATTTTCTAACTTGGTTGCAAAAACCAGGCGATGGTCCCACATATAAGACTGGAAAAATAATTGCCGTTGCAACCGTTTAATTTCAAGAATGTCAATAATAGGTTGCCCTTTTCTCACTTCCCTTTTCAAAGCCTTTTGCAATGATTCCTAAACCAAGCCCAAGAACAGTAAGTAACCAGACACTAAAAACAGCAATGAAAATATTTGACATTTGTTTTTCAGTTATAGACATTTTTCAACTCAAAATGGAACTGATGGAAATTTGACATTTTCCACTTTCAGTTATCAACCCTTTTTATGTTGTCACGTCTAAATACTTTTATCTACAATTTTATCGTCTGTTTTCATTAATTTGTCTAATGTTTTTGTTTTCCTTACCAGAATTATATTGATTGAAAAATAATAACAAAGGGTAATCATGGTGAACCTCAATATACATGCACTTTTCGAAACACATTTGCCGAAATATAAACGTGATAAGTACACAAAATACGGAGATAGCGTTTTTCTAGCAGTTATTTAGTGCCTGAATCATCAGGAGTCATACTTATTTATTTTATAAGGTCAAGGTAATCCACCGGCGATCTGGCATAGACATAAAATCGATCTTTCTAAGGCAAAAAAAAAGTACAACATGGAAAGGAAGTCTCACCTTAAACTCCAATTTCTCTTTTTGTAATATTCCTTCTAGTTCAGCAATTTGATTTCTCAATTCAGGTGTTTTAGTGATACTATGAGGTGCCCTGTGGCAGTTGATTTTTCTGCAATTTTACTTAGGGAATTGAGTACCTCGGAAAACAGAAGCTCAGCCTGGTCAACCACCTGTTTATAACAATAAGGTAAAAGGAAATGGATTACCCATATGAAGAGAGATCCAAATCGGCTTCAAAAAAAAAAAAAAAATTTCCTTGCACCTTTTCTGTTTCTTTTTGTTTCCATTCTTGATTCTCAGAATCGAACTCAACTTTTGGAAGTGGAAGGTAGACAGAATGAACATCAATTGACGCATACCGAAAGCAAGCAACCAGTCTCCCAAATCTACAAATATTTTAAACAGTGATTAGAGAGAGAAATTATGGTCGAGGTTTTTTTTTTTTTTTTCACTAACAATTCCTGCTATTTTATAAGCCAAGTGATGATCATAATATTTCAAATTCATAATCAGTTCATTAGAACATTCACAAAGTCTCCTAGACCACTCAAAGATATGCTATGGTTGATATCATCGACCAAGAATATCGTAAGGCCATAAAGATTGATTTTAACTTGAACAAGTAATATGAATGTGGTGAATTATAATCATAACTCAAGAGCCCTCACAAAAGCTGTGTTTTAGCACATTTTTTATGAGGCAACTATTTTTACATATATGATTTTTTGTTAATAAATATAACAATTATAGGGAAGGAAATTACCCATAGAAACGAAGACAATTTCTATGCAAAGAATGGCCACAGCTTGCAACCCGGCTTGCAGCTGCATGGTTTGAAAAACTAAGCTCCAGAAACTTACCAAAAGATAAACCCCAAGCAGCATCTGACATCACTATTCTCCTAGTGGCTGGAGGAAAACCATTGGTCCTGGGGCATCGCAGGCATCTGTGCCACATCCAGATCTTGCCCACTCTTTCACCGAGTAAGAAAACTTCAGGGAGTTTTTTTAACAGGTATGGTGAAGGTTCCTTGTCGATGAGTATAACAATGAATGTGAGCTTCCGACAGCATGTCACAAGAATCGCATCGGTAACTCTGAAAAATAAGTACTCTCCTTAGTTTCAAGAGAACTGCTGAGGTTTGTAGTTTGTATGAAGCAATACATAAATGCAGGAATAGAAAGTTGACCTGATCCAATAAATGATACCGGAAGACCAGACCCAAAGGTTTATCAAAACTGCGATAGTACTTGATCCGAAAGGGATGGGACTTTTCACCGACAGTCCCTTTCCACACGCATCGAGATGATACAGAAACCAAAATGCTCTGACTGTCAGAGGGTGACGGAGGCAATTTTTCCTTCAATGTTTTTGGCTCCTCAGAATGGTTATTATGGTTTTCACTATCTTGTTGCACAGATGATGACTCTGAACCACTTGGTTGAATTTCAACCGCCGTGCTATGATTCTCTTGGTCAATTTGTGCCATAGAAAATTGTCCCCAAGATTCTAATGGCGCAACACTACTAACAGTGTGAACATTATTCATGAAAGCCGGCTCAGTTTTCTCCGCAAAAACGTCCATCATTGAGGATTCTTTGGGTTCCATATCATTTTTCATGGAAAACGCATCCGAAATAACTTTTTCGGAGTAGACGGTAAAAGGGCAGTGAATTCTGTAGAAGGGGGTCGTGCAGACAACAAGCTTGTACCATTTGGCAAACTAAATGGTGGAGCCTCTTCTATCTTCCGAAAATTACTACGGAAGATTGATGATAATAGATCTAAAGTGAGAATACCGTGAGGTCTTTGCAGTTCCTGGGAGTTTTGCTTGGCAGGAATACTAAAATCAGGAACCATTGATATGGACCTCATAATGCTTGATGGTTTATCCAGAAGTCCCACAGTAAATGGACAGTTCGAAGGGAATTCTGGCAGAGAGGTTCCTTCATCAGCAAGAAACGATGTCTCCCGAGCCAAGTGATAAGCTGCAAAAACTCCGTATTGGACCACATGCTTGAGTTTCTTCAATTAATCTCCATTTGCGCCCCTAAGTAATATCTGAAGCAAATATACATGTATATATACACACACAGAGTAATTCAATGATCCATCAGAGCAATAAATTTTGTATAGAACCACACATCTGGGAACAAAGATATTATCACCAAAAAAGTCAGTGTAAATTTTGATTTCATCTACTCTTATTGATAACTTACAGTGCAACCCAATGGCTTTGGGCAGCCTTCAAAATGCATTAATGTCTTGACCAACTTCTTCCCTCCTTGTCCAGCAGAGCCAAGCTCTTCCACGAACCTCTCAACATGAAACTTTTCACAATAACCCAGCTCCTGAAAACAGAGATGATCAATCGAAGGGATTATTTGAGCACCTGTGCAGCGCGCAATGCGTTCTAACAAAGGCCTCCTGATATTTAGAACAAGTGATATGTTTTTTTCAAGTAGTCCTGGACGAATCGAGAAACTGATTTGTCTACCAGAAGGATATTGGGTTGATATGCAAGTATTTTTGCGACTGCCATCTTCAAATGGTCCATTTCCTGATTAAAGAAAGCAATAACACAAAGACAAAAAAAAGAAAAAGAATTTAGGAAGAAAAAAAAAACGCCGTGGCTTGTGGAAATAAAAATTGATAATCCTAAACAGAAAGATAAATATAAACACGAAACGCCTGCTGCAACAAAGTATAGAAACTTGACAGTAGGTTGGTGACCCGCTGGTATTCAAGCGCTCCACCAAGGATCAACAACTTGGGTTTCTCTATTTTTGAAGTCATTCGTCGATGAGCAACGTTTTTCTTGCAAACAACTCCTTTGACAACCATACTGTAAGAACCATAGCAAGATCAAAAATAGAAAAAAGAAAACGTTGACAACCAGTGCAGCAAATGAAAGTGATAAAAGCGGTGCAACTGATAGTCTAATGTCAACAATGTACTATGAAAACTTGCATTTCACAAGAACAAAATGGCATAATCAGTCATATAGAAACATTTATTATCTTCGTGTAGCTTTTACCTCTCACAGCGACATCCTGAAGCAATGCGTTTCCCTTTAACAGATCCACCAGGGTCCATCCCTCCCCCTTTGCTTCTGTCTGGCTTCAAAAGGGTAGCAGCCTCCCACGTAAGAGCAGTGATATGCTTTCTTTATCATTTTCATCACCCACTGCAAGGTTCTCAACCAGTAAAAGCTGAGATACCAAAGCCCTAAAATGTCGGTCAACCATATTCTTCATTGCTTTCTTGTGCTCCTCGCTTGATCTATCCCTCATGCGAGACTCCCAGCTTCCAAAGCTGCTTGAGTGGCGCAGATATCCCCACTCTCCTGTAGCATCCCTACCTTCATCATCATCATCAAACAGAGCTGCTTCCCTATCATCTTCTTCATCTTCGGGTTCAGGAGGGAGCCAGAGAAATTTATTATTTTCAAAATCTATAGGATCAGCAGCATATAAAGAAGATGTTGCTTCAGATTCATCACCAACCTCCCGTTCATCCTTCTTCACAAGTTGTGAAATTCCTTCCAAACCTGGTGAAGGGAAACTGTGGGTCATTGGAGAGCAGCTTAAACTTTTTGAGTCAATATTTTCTCTATCGGGAGGAAATTTATGTGACCCGTCATCGTTGCACATCTCATCAAACTCAACAGGACTATAATATCCATTATCTTGAGAAAAATGCTTTGTCTCAGAATCAGACAGATATAAGCTGTAGTCATTATCCTCATCATCACTACCGACGCCAAAAGAAAAGCAAGCAACAAGTAAGTAATAGGAATAGAACATTAAGGCCACCATTTTTCTCCAACTCCTGCAATAGGTTTTAATGGCTACTTATTTTTCCTTTCCCATTTTTTGTTTCCGTTTTTAAAAGAACTATCCGATTGATAGCACTGATTAAAAAGGTAAAAAAAAAAAAAAAACCCAAAAGTGCTGGTAGAGCTGCACAAACACATGCATGCTCTGGTGTACAAATCCAACGGCCAAAGACCAATATAAAGATATAAGTGCTTGAATGATAGGCAAAGAATTCTAAGCAAATGCAATTAAGACTGGAATATCTTCTGACCTGTTCAACGAAAACTCAAATCAGTTTGAAGATGGATCTTCTCCATCCATTGTAAGATCATTGCTCCTCTTTGGTGCTCTCTTTCCTGGCCTATCCATGCTTTTATTCATTGTAGATGATTGATGAGGGCTAAGAATAGACCTCAGTTGAACTTGTTGATGTGGTCTGTCTGGACATGGTACTGAGCCAAAAGTAAAACTACTGTGAGCAGTTCCACTGGATCTAGTGCTAAAGAAACTAGTGGCCGAAGGTGAAGTACTGATATCCTCAATGGGAACTTGCACTCCGTCATCAATGGTAGTTATGCCCTGCTCCCACAGCTTGAAACAATAATTACAGACCCGAATCTTCTCCCGCTCTTCTTGAAGAATGCCCGAATCATGAGGTGGTGCATGAACCGAGTTTGCTGTACACTTGGCACAGAAAATTCTGCCACAGAGTCTACAGTGGTGTCTACGAATAAATAATGTGAACTGGGAATCACAATCATAGCATACCCTGCAGTTATCATCGGGCATCCAAAAGTTCCTCAAAGACATTATCAGGCTCTGATCGCCAAGGGAGCCACAACTTTACTAAATTAACTATCTCGGAAAATGTCTTGTTAGGGGCATCCATCTACAAACGATCCTACTGCCCCCACTCATTTGACACTCGTAACAAACCATGAACCTTATAGCATGCAATTCACCCCAAGAGAACACGCAATTTCACCAAGATCAACAATAGAACTTAAGAAAATTCCACGAATCAATAATCGAGTATTATGTCAACCAATCCACCTATCATAGCAACTCTCACTTCCCCATCTCAGTCCAAATGAGTATATCGTACAACAGAAACAGCAAACTGATGTCGACTCTGATCCAAATTACTGCCTGGCAACCTAATCTGTTCCACAACTCAACTAGTGAAACATTATTTCGACAAACGCACATGAAAATCCTTCTATCTACGGTTTCTTGAACCGAAAACTAGTAGAAAAAAATCATAAAATTGAAACAAAGCAAACCTTACAAAGGGCGAATAAGACTGATCCTCAGTCACGATAAATAAGATCATAGCACGCCCTGTCTCATGAACCAACTCATAGCCATCTGTAATCAATCACTCCCACGCGTAAATTAAAAACAAATCCATTATTCAACAAAAATATCACCAATATAAATATCATTTCCTCATTACAACCACCAATAAATAAATCAAACACTCCAACGCTCAACTGGTTTGATATTGGAAACCAAGTATTTCTTTTTTGGGTCAAAAAAATTTTTACTTGTGAACCAAGCATTCAAATTTCTTGGTGCTTTGAATGCCAACATATTTCTTTGCTTTGGATGTGAATAAGACAAAATAATGACAATGACGTGATTATCATGCTGATTTTTGTAGGGTTAATTCACCTAGCCCGTTTAGGATTGAGATTACATTTTGCTCTTAATTCTAAATATTAAAACATATTAATTTTTCAATAAATTTAAATAAAAAGAAAGCTCATTTAGATGTTTTAACGGTTCAACGATAATTTACGGGAGAAAAAAATTTTATTACTCTATTATTTCTAAATTTATATATATATATATATTTTAAGATATTTTAATTCATCATTTGGTGGGCTCATATAGACCTGATATTTAGAAACGTGTAAGTATTTATATTGTCAGAGGTTTGAGATTCATCTCATCTTGCTCTGTCAAAGTTATGCATCGAACCTAACTCCGCAAAATTTGGTTTCTATTTTTTTACTAAAGTCTACACATTATTAATGGTTATGGATTTTGTTTAATTTTTGCATTAAAGGTAAGGCTGGTTATGATGTATATAAATAAGCCCTTGAGCCTTGGCAAAGAACGAACAAGAGTGAAAAAAAACAAGTGCAAGCCGAAAGTGAAATTAGAGATCAATTATTGTAGTGTTTTTTTGGGTATTTTGGGGAGTGGAGTTGTGAGCTATTGGGTAGTATTTTTGAGTATTAAAACAATTGTAATCTTCTATTTATTATAGCAATATTTATCGTCGTCTCTGTCCGTGGACGTAGACTTAAAAGTAGAATTACGTAAATTCTCGTGTTTCTGTGATTATTTTTTTTA
>JBBYHM010000004.1:4411045-4427664 GCA_038381775.1 Adansonia rubrostipa | reverse complement strand
AAAATAAATACCTTATTTACACCCTAATAAAAGTAGAGTGCATTTAACCTCTCTTGAAAAAAATTGTCCCTTCCTTATCAGGATCGTTGAAGACAGAGAACCAAAATGATTGACCAATTCAAGCAAACAACTCTCCCTCTTTAGCGTCCCATCCAGATCGCATGCCCCTTTATAGCCAACGCTCGACTTAGGAGGAGCATTATATTACCAAGTTTGGCTCTGAATTTATTTTTTCCATTTCAAAATAATTTATACTTGCGAAAATTAGTTAAATGCCCTTTCCTATAAGATACTAAAACTAACAAAAAAAAAAAAAAACCTAAATGGTTAATTTAAGATTTAATGTCTTTTTTTATCTGACTTACAATATATAACATTATTTTTAGATATAATATTTTAAAAATCATAGTAAATATAGATATAATATACTACAATATTTTGTTTTGGATTTTTAATTATAATAATATTAAAATATTTCTTAATATTTTAATTCTAATAAAAATTATATTTGTAAATAAAATATTATTATTTAATTCAAGGATAAAAAAATCATTTTATAACTATTTCCTTACTCATTATTTAATTTATTTTAAGCAATTAAGTACTATAATTGTATTTTTCCTATATTTTCTTTGAACCAAATAAACTACTTAATATTTCTCTTTTATTCTATTTTTCACAAATAATTATTACATTCCCTTTAAATAGTTATTCCCACTATAGCAAATCAAACATAACAATATAGTTTAAATTTGTGTTAAAATATTTATATTTCATTTCGCTTTATATTATATATAATTATTATAATAATGAGTGAAACACATTATAATTTGAAAAAAAAAAAAATTACGTTGTGCTTTAATTTTTTTGTAAGGACCCTGCACCTGCATGGCATGGCTGTGTCCTTTTAACTTTCAATGGGAAGTTGGGCAAAACACCAGATCCTGCCTCGCGACCGAGTCAGAACGACCATGTCGTCCGAGCCATAATAACTTGTCAAACCAATCATGAAAAGAGAATAAACGCCAAGTCAAAATCGAAACGCAAGTTTCCGTGCACTACCGCTACATTTAAAAATTAATTAAACCGCTATCTCGCAATTTATTTTTATTTTAGAAATAAAAATATTTATTTATAGTTTCATAATTTATGTACATTATTTTTGGTTTGTTTTTGTGGTTTACATTCTCCATTAGTTGTGCTTTTCTCATCTGCTTCTTCTGCTCGATCTCTCTCTTCCTCTTTCCAACAAGACGCGCCGTTTTCTCGCATCCTAATACCATATTTCATTTAATTTTATTTATTTCTTTTCTTTTTTTTTCCTAGCTGTTTTTCAGGTTTAACTCTGAATTTTGTGATTTGTGACGCTTTTTTTACTATATTTTCTGCGTTTTTTCGGGAATATATATATATTGTGTGTGTGTGTGTGTATATATTGAATTTTGTAGAGCGAGAGAGGTTTTTTTCCTGGTTTTTTTTGTGATCTGTATCTTGAGTGAACCCGAGCTTTGAGGCTCGGGGAACTCGGGATCCAAAAGAGCTAATGGCAGCCGAGAATTGCAGTGATGGTGGACCGGACCCGAATCCTTGTTATTTGCAGAAATTCAGACTCTACGAAACTCGCTCGGTATTTTCCATCTTTCAATCGTTTATTCATATGTATATCTACACGTTTTGTTTCATGTTCTCGTATGCTTGTCTATACGTTTTCGCGTGTATACGGCTGTTGATTTAAGGATTTTGATTTTTTTTGATCGCGCTATTGCTCTTCTGATCTTTTATTTTTTTTATTTTTTTTATTTTCCTCCCCTTTTCCTGGCTGTTTAATTTTTGGGGCATTTTTCAGCCAAATTCTTTCCAAAATTTTTAATCGTAGTATATATAATGATTTTTAGCTTTAGCTGATAGTTGCTCTGTGATTTGTTCTGGTTTTTTACCATTCTTGATATTGGATGGAATGATTGAATTTTTTTTCTCCTTTAATCAAGTTTAAAATATTAATTTGCCTTTGGATGAATGATTTCTTTTGCATAAGAAATAATTGCCGAAATGTTGATCTGCTTATTTTTGATGTCCTATTTTGTGAGGTTGACTCGGATATTTTGGCTTTTGAATGCTTATTGAACTGGTAATTCGTAATTGTAAGTTATCAGCAGTGGCTTGGTATTCTAAATTCAACTTAAACGATAAAGTCTTAATGTAATAAATAGGGTCACGATGGTTGGTATTTTCTTGTTTGGTTTTTCTTTTGTGTACAATTCTCCTTAACTGCAATCATATCCTATGAAGTGTTGGACTGTATTTTTTTTATTTTAATTTCATAAAGCGGAGATTATGGGCAGTGATTGTCAATGTGCTTGGAAGCTACACAAAAATAGCGCTACGCTCAGAGCAAGTTCTACATCTATCAGACATCTTGTCTTTTTTCCCCTCTCTGATGCTGATAGGAATAGTATCCTGTTGTGTCTAAATCTTTTTTCTTTGAGCTGTAGCCTATAATTATGCGGTTTCCATCTCCGTTACACAATATTAATGCTGCATTTGTATATTCCTGGTGTGTAACAGAATTTCTATATGATTGGAAGAGACAAGAACAGAACTCTCTGGAGGGTTTTAAAGATTGATCGATTAGACCCTTCTGAGCTAACCATTCTTGAAGATTCCACTACATACTCTGAAATTGAATGCTATGATCTGTTAAGACGGATACATGAAGGAAACAGGTCCACAGGTGGACTTAAATTTGTTACAGCTTGTTATGGAATCATTGGTACGTAATATCAGTCCGGTTCTCCACCTTCCGCTAGCAGCGATTTTCATTATAAGCTAATGAATTTCTCTTCTTTAATTTAGGGTTTGTAAAATTTTTGGGACCTTATTACATGCTGCTGATCACGAAAAGAAGGAAGATTGGTACAATTTGTGGCCATACTATCTATGCCATTACCAAGAGCGAGATGATGACAATTCCCAATTCTCCTTTCCAGTCAAATATGGCTTATTCTAAGAATGAAAAAAGGTCTTTTGTCAATTCTTCATGTACATGTAATATGTCCTTGGTATTTATGAGGAAACATATGAGATTAGCACTGAAAGTATTGATTTTCCATTTGTATTTATATGGAATTGTGTTATGTTGTGGTTATTTTATCTTTGTCTCAATTAATTATGTTCTTTGGGACAATAATTTGAGTTCTGGAGTTCTCTTTTTAAAGTAGACGAGTCCCATGGTGTGGAGGTAATCTCTGTACTATTTTTGTTGATGCAGCCTTCATGTTATTTCGTCGATGAGGGCCCAGGCAATTCGAACTTATCTGAAACACTTTTCTGGTTAAATAACTTCCTTTTGTTTTTTATTTTTTTTTTCATTTAATTTCATGTTGAACCAATTAAGTCAGCTCTCACCAGTTTTATGTAGCATCTTCTTAGTTAATATATCATTTGTAGAGGCTATTGCCAATTCAGTTCCTGCATATGTACAGTGGCAAACTTCATTGCTGTGTGATATTAGTAAATGTTGAATGAGACAAGGTATCATCAGGGTTTCTGGGGGAAAATTACTATCTTTCTCTTTAATTTCCTGGTTAAAATTTGTACTTGAAGCAGTTTTTTCGTTGATATTAGTTCATCTACTCATCAAATAATAACTAAACATGCGTTGACATGGCTTGCCTTTTCTTTCTTTCTTCTTTTTCCTTGTTGAAATAGATACAAGAAGCTTCTGTGCTCGGTGGATCTCACAAAGGACTTCTTTTTCAGCTACTCATACAATGTCATGAATAGCCTTCAAAGAAATTTATGTAAGAATGAAACAGGACTAGTAAACTATGAAACAATGTTTGTCTGGAATGAGTTCTTAACTCGCGGAATCCGGAATAATCTCAAGAATACTCTGTGGACTGTTGCATTAGTATATGGCTTT
This sequence comes from Adansonia rubrostipa, assembly GCA_038381775.1. Taxonomy (NCBI): domain Eukaryota; kingdom Viridiplantae; phylum Streptophyta; class Magnoliopsida; order Malvales; family Malvaceae; genus Adansonia; species Adansonia rubrostipa. The sequence continues at coordinate 4,423,742 of JBBYHM010000004.1, read as the reverse complement.
TTCAAACAGGTACCGTATGATAAACTTTAGGCTTCTTCCTATTCATTGATTTTTATGATAAGTGAAAATGGAAGTAAGGATTTGCAGGAAGTTGGTTAAATTGAAGTAGTTATATTATTTTCTTTCAGTTACTATACCTGGTTTATGCTTAAAACATGTTGCTTTAGAAGAGTCTAGATAACCCTGAACTTTATTACCATTTTCAACAGCTGTGGAATTTTTTGGTATGGAGTAGCTGTCGAATTTGATTTGTTGCTTTGCATTTACTAAATGGTATTTTTATGTATTTAATCCTCAATATTGGGAATTGCGACTGACCATCAGATTTATAATTTCTTTGGTTCTATTTTATTGAATGGAATTCTTTTGTCAGTAATCTTAAGGAGCATAGATAAGCAAAACTAACCCATTTACAAGGTTTTGTCACATAACTTTAGCCACCTTAAAATGAAGTAACTAAAACAGTTAAATAATGCAGGTTTGCACTTCCAAACTTTTGCTGAACATGATTGCAAAAATTGTTGTTTCCTTTTGATGCATGGCTTTATAGTTTTGATCTAACCTTCATTGTTTCCTACTTTGATATCCAGGTCAAACTTTCTCTGTCTGCCAGGGACTTTAAGTTAACTCTCATTGCAAGACGTTCTCGACATTATGCTGGAACAAGGTTTAGATGCTTTACAAGCTGTTGATTGAAATATCTGCTGGATTATTAGAACTGCCCTTAACCATTTATTTTGGCACACAATTCATCAGGAAAATTAGCTTTGTGCTAGTTTCCATTGTCCAATGCTTTTTGATGATTCGACACAGTTCTGTATTTTCTTTGATTCATTCTGAGCTCTAGTCTGTGATTGCTCCTGTCATATTATAGATGAACTTTTTTCTCACCTACTTTTGTTGCTGATCTTGATTCAGACACGACTCTCAATTCCATATTTCTCTTCTATTGTGTAGATATTTAAAACGTGGTGTGAATGAGAAGGGTAGAGTAGCAAATGATGTTGAGACAGAACAAATTGTTTTTGAAGATGTTCCTGAAGGATGCCCCACACAAATAAGTTCTGTTGTGCAGAATAGAGGCTCTATCCCACTTTTCTGGTCTCAGGAAACTTCACGCTTGAATTTGAAGCCTGACATCATATGTATGGATTCTTTCTTGTTAAATAACTCAATGAGAGCCATAAATTTGTAGTTTTACGTGGTAACTACTGTAGATTTTTCTAATTTTACCTTTTGTTTCCAGTATCAAAGAAGGATCCAAATTATGACGCAACAAAACTACATTTTGACAATCTTGTAAGGAGATATGGAAATCCAATAATCATATTGAATTTGATAAAGGTAGGCCTTGGCTGATTATTTGTCAGTTTCCATAAACTTGTCATGTTCTTCTATCTGCAATGGTACCTGATTCATTCTGCTTTCTGTTCTGGTGATTAACAGAGGTGTGAGAAGAAACCCCGGGAAACTATTCTTTGTGCTGAGTTTGCAAATGCCATCAGATTTATCAATAAAAGTTTAACCAAGGAGAACCGTCTGAGATTTCTTCACTGGGACCTAAACAGACATTCCAGAAAGTACTTTCCCCTGCTTTGGTTGCCTATCTAAAATTCTTGCTTACTAATCTTTTAAAAGATGGTTGACTTAATGGAGGTTTATCATGTTTCGCAGAGCTACAAATGTGTTGGCACTTCTAGGTAGAGTGGCTGATTATGCATTAAACTTGACGGGCATCTTTTACTGTCAAGTAACACCAAATTCTAGACCAGAGGGGTTGTTGAATTTAACCTGCTTAATGTAAGTTTCATATATAGTTTGATCATATTTCATGATGCCACATTTTTTGTCTTCCTTTGTTATAAGTCAAGTATTTTTTTTCCTAATATAAAAATGTAAAGTTCTTAATCTCTTTCACCACTAGTTACTTGATCAAAGAATATCTATTTACTCTGCCCTTTCTTTCATGAATTATCTCAGCTTGTAATTGTGCTAAAATGCGCACCATATATGCATATGTAACCTATAGTGCTAATTGTGCTCTCTTTCATTTGCTTTTTTCCTTGAAAAATATAGCCTTTCAGGTTGATCATAACTGTAGGTTTTTGTTGATTTGTTTTGCTGATGCTTTTTCTAATTATTTGCTTTAACTGCTTATGCTACTTTGGTTGCAAATCTTTTGCAGGCGAAATGATAAGTGCACTGCTCAGATCCCTTCTGACAAAAGTGATGCTGAGAAGTTGGAAATGGATGATGGTAGTGATAAACTGGTAGCTACTGAGAATATAAAGCCCCCTATGTTTCAAACCGGAGTCCTTAGAACCAACTGCATCGACTGTCTAGATCGCACTAATGTTGCCCAATATGCCTATGGATTGATGGCTCTTGGACATCAGCTCCATGCAATGGGGTTCACAGAATCCCACACTATTGATCAAAATGGTCCTTTGGCCGAGGATTTAATGGGAGTTTATGAAACAATGGGTGACACACTTGCTCTACAATATGGTGGCTCTGCAGCACACAACAAGGTAACCGTTCTGAGAGATTTTCGGAGATCTCATAATCATACCAAAAGAAATTGATATGAAAGTAAAAAGACTTATCTTTCAAATTTAATAATTGTTCCATTAGTGGCCATCAAATTAGTTTTTAGGGTTTGAAGATGGCAGAGTAAACCTTGAAATGGGTTACTTAGTATCATGACAAGAGAGCTTAGTTTGGCTTCAGAGCTATTGATCATTATCCGCTTTTGCTTCTACTGAAACCTTAAAGTATTAGGTCCTAAGTACATTTCATTATCGGCATTGGTCATGTCAAACAGATATTTTGCCAAAGGAGAGGTCAGTGGCATGCAGCAACTCAGTCTCAGGAGTTCTTTAGAACTTTGCAACGTTACTATAGCAATGCATACATGGATGCAGAGAAGCAAAGTGCAATTAATTTGTAAGTTAAAAACGAGTTTCATTCTTTATATGCATTTAGTAGCTTATGACAGGAAATGCTTGCAGTTTCATGCAAATTGCAGCTCTCGATATATGATACTTGGGGTGTGCTCGGTAGCACGGAGGGTCCAGTTTTGATGGCGAGTCCCTCCCATTGCACTGCCCTATGCTACCAAATGTGCTCTTAATGCATAAGGATGGCGTGGATAACACTTCTAGAATTTGGCATTATCTTTTGCAGGTTCTTGGGTTACTTTCAGCCACAGCAGGGTAAACCAGCACTCTGGGAGTTGGATTCAGACCAACACTATAGCGTTGGAAGGCATGGTCCTAATCTTTTTAATGAGCATGCTAGGTATATTGAGAGTCCAAATTGCAAATAACTGTTATACTAAGTTTCTAGTTTCAAGGATTTCTTTGAGACTACATGTTGCCGAATAATTCTAGTTCTATATATTATGTGCAGATGCTAAGCAATATTCTAATGTTTCTATGTACTATATCAATCTAATAACTTTTATGATTGTATCACAATGATTGTTTTAAAAACTACACAATTTGGATTCTAACCAATCAGGAATTTAATGCTGCTCTTGAATGGTAATATCAATATTCTTTCATCTGTTTGTTATAGGATAGGCAGGTAGTAAATATTTTTGACCTGTTATTTTCTGATAATAGTTTAATATGGTAAATCTAACCTTTCTTGCAATAATGGCTAATCAGGTCACTTTCAAATATCTGTAGGAAATCTTTTAAAAGATCTTTGTCTGATGGCAACATTCTTAGTGGAACTGACTCTCCCATGGGTGCTTCAAATGTCAGACAACATCAGCCTTTGTCTGAAAATAGAGACGGAGCTACCCATGGGCCTTCAGAGCCCACTCCAGAGATGCCAACTTGTGAAATTTCTTATTCCAGGTGTGCACGAACTTTTTTGTTTTCCAAGTTTGCTTAAAATTTCTGCTGAGATTGTAGTTTTTTTTCCTAGAGGTTTATAGTAAGACTGTATAAATGTTTGAAATCTCTCAGTGGTTGTATTAAGGAGCTATGATAACAAACCACCCTCATTTAAATAAATTTTAAACTGATCCAGGGACTTCATCTGCTGTCTCACTTAACAAATTTTGGCTTGGTTTTCTAGGTTTACTCCGAAAATGTCTTGCAGGCAACTTTTTGGAGATATTCAGGACAATTTTCTTGAAAGTAATCGCATCTGTTATGAAAACGGGGATGAATGTAATTGCACCAATTTTGATATGGACTGGCTTTCTTCATCAGGAAATTCATGTGACGATGATATATCTGACAGGTAGTTAAAGTCACCTTCAGTAACGTTGCTTTGAAAAGCAGAAAAACTTTCCTGATAATGTTTTTCTCTTAAATCGATGATCATTTTTCAACTACAAATAATGTGTTCTTTTTCCATTCTCTCCTAGTACCATCACCCCAAAAGTTAATTTGAGCACAGCCTTCAACTGTTTAAGTCCCATTTAGCATTGAGGTTGGTAAAGCTTTTGAGGTTAAAAGCTGTGTTTTACCGCATCTCAATGCTAAAGGGATAAAAGAAACTGACTTTTGCAATTGAAATCATGGGTTTGAAACCCAAACCAAAAGTCGGGATTTTAGTGCTTTTGCAGTCCGGAAATTGATATTTGGCGTAAAATCTCCTTATCATCCTCGTATCTTATCTTTAAACTTATATTATTTTATGCATATCCTTTTTGACATTCAATTTACCGAATTTTTTCTCATACCAAACTGACATTGTTTGGCCTAAATTCTTAAATCGCATTTTTTTGACTGCATCTTCTTCTGGACTTAAAGCACACAAAGAAATTAAACAGAGTTGAAAAGGAGAAAAAAAATGGAATGGAAGTTGGGAATCTGGAAGTACTAATGTCAGTAGAAGAATGTTGAATTTGTTGAAAAATAATTTCTGCAGTTCTTTGCAGGGAGTTTATATTTTTCTATTCTTGCTGTCCAAAACTTTTCCAGATTTCCTTGTCGTTGCAAAGATTGCATTTGACTGCTGAAATCTCATGGATGAATCTTGTGTTATTGCTTGCAGCTGCAGGTCTACCACGGGCCTATCCTCTGAAAATCTTGGAGCTGAACTGAAAACTGATACGACCACAACTCCAAGTGAGTCTGGTTCAAGCGTAAAGGTCAGTACTTTGTTGTTTTATAATTGATTAACAATAGTAATCGAGATGAACTAAATTAGCACTTTTTCAAAAATGTTTGAGAGAGGTTCATCGTCCTTGTATATTTTTTTCCCAACCTCGGCCCTCCCCTTGTCACCACCAAGGATGATTCTTTCCTTGAATTCATCCCACGCATGTTAGAGGCACTAGACTTGTTCAAGGGTTATGTAGCTCATTTAGTCCGTGTTGGACGAAGCTTGTATAGGATATTTAGTTATTCAAGCCGACCTGATCCAGCTCAAATCACTGTTCAAACAATAAAAAAATTATTTAATTTAATTATAAAATATAAAAATATTAATATAAAAAAAATATTCTTTTAACAGTAAAACTGGTCAACGGGCTATGTTAGGGTAAGAGAATTGAAAGAAATTAGGCTATGGCTTGGCCCGGCCGATGAATCCTCTAATGGGGCAATATATATACACACACACACACACACACATATATATATACATGTGTGTGTATGTATAAACTAGGTTAAGAGTTGTTAATATTGAAGATGTATTCCTTATATAGCATCCTTTTTATTTTATGTTCTTCATGCGTTTGATTTTTCCCATGCCCGTTAGTTGAAAACAATCTACATTTTTTTTTCAATTTATTTGTTTAGGGAGGGGACCGAACTGCGTCTGAACTCACATGCGATGATGGTATTATGGATGAATTTTCAGAGAGTTTTGTGAATTGGGTAATGCACGGAGATATGTTTATTGCGGTAAAGTTGATTTTGAAGTAGTTCCATGACAAAAACTTGTTTCAACGACAACCAAAAATTGAATCCATCCGAAGGATGTGAGTTCATTTCCAAAAATAAAAATTGATTGAGATTGGCTGCTGATGAGATTAGAAGAGGTGCGGCTTCTACTGACAGCATTTGATTTTAATCATGAAATCTTTAGGAGTCACAAAAGAAAAAAAAAAAAGGGTAAATTTTCAACTGGTCTAAACCACCTGTACCATAGCTTAATTTAATTTTTGGAGCTCTGACCACCTCAATCTGCAAAGAAAACATATTCTAAAACACCATAGCCATAGGTGTTCATTTCGAGTTCGACTCTGTAAATATTTCGTAATTAGATGATGGATGCCGCCTTTGACTGAGCCCCCTTTACATTATTGGCATATGCTTGTATTTCCTTTTACGCCAACTTTTTGGGAAATACATGTGCATTCACAAATTTATCTCATCATGTTGTGGATTTCGGAGCTTTTAGGGTCTGTCGAACTGTCACCGGCTGGCCTTAGTTGTGTATAAATTTGCCCACAGGTTGGGATGTCCAAAGGCTTATTCGTTATTTGATAAAAATTATTAAATTTGAAAAATAAACTTGGATAACAAATGTTGAAAGTTTAAGTCTTAATTTCAATTTGAGTTTAATTCGGTTTAACTTTATCTTTTAATTCTATAATATATTATTTATATATTTATATGTTATATAATTTATATCTTATAAAAATAAAAATATATAATATTATAATTTAAATATTTATATATATTATTTATATTTTCAAACTTAAAAAAAAATTTAAATTACTAAAGATTAAATAAAAGATAATATTTTTTATTCTTTAGACATAATATAGATAAGTTAAATGTGTTTGAATTATTTATTTATAAATGAAGATGGATTTAAATATAAAATGTTGAAAGATCTGTACCTAATTTGAAGACTTATTTCAAATGATGGTAAGCTTGACTAACTTAACCCGAACTAATTCAGATACTGCATAGACGCTAGGAGTTGGGAATTCAGATGTAGAAGGAAAAAATATTCATTTGGTAAGGCTTCCTTGTTGGTTACTTTGGCACATCAATTTCCCTTGAAGAAGTATATTTCCACGAAAGTAGTACTCATACAATAATGTGAGCTCATAATCGTTCTTCGCTGATTCCTTACGAGTCGAAAACTGTTTGTCCTAGAACTGACATTCTTCGAAGAACATAAAATATTAGAAATTTAAAGTTTCATAGGTAACGAAGAAAGCTTCTTCGTAACGGATTGGAAGGTAATGAAACACAGCCAAAATGGATGGTAGAATTTGTAACTTTCTTTGCCTAATCATATAAAATTATACAGATAAAATATCGATTTTAATAATGATAATGATAAAATCTCGACCCTTTAAGCAAATGATATTAATCTATGCAGTAGGAAGAAACGAAGTAATTCATCACTTGTGATATCAACGCAAAAAACAAAAATTCTAAAACATTGATGTCCAGGAAAAAAAAAGGCTATCAACTAAATTGTGCCAAAACACACAATTCCATCCTAACGATTGAAAGTTCAAAACAGCTAATTTTAAAACCAAAACCAAAACATTTGATCCCTCTCATTCCCAACCAGTGGGAGCAGGAGCAGCCAGATCAATGCCAGGACCCGGGATTGGTGCTGGAGCACTTGCAGCATCCCAGACATCAGCACCAACAGCAACTGCATTTGAAATTTTTTTTATGTATATCAGACAAAGGAGACAATCATCAAGATTAGATTAAATAATATGCACCATAATAGAACGTCTTACCTTGATCACCCCAGTTAACAGCAGGGACACCAGGAATAGGTGGCTGAACCACATCACTGGGCCATTGATCACCCATTTGTGCTGGCCATTGGTCAGCTGCTAGAGCACCCATTCCATAATCTGCAGCAGGGAGTCCATAATCTGGGGCAGCAACCGCTTCCTCCTCTTCTGCTTGTTTGGCTTCCTCAGGCTCCCTGTAGAAAAATAGATCCACCTATATGCAAAATCAAGCATTAGACCATGCAAATTACAAAACATCCAAATCATACAGACAACATCATCATGGTGTTCTCTCTTTAATTACCATCACATCCCACTTCTGTCCAGGAGCAATAGTTCCACGCATCTGAAGAACCATCCTTGCTAACAGCCAGAAAAGGCAGCCAATGCTGTGCTTTCCCTTGTTATTAGCAGGGATACCAATGTCAACATATCGCATTGGCGAGTCGGTATCACAAAAAGCAATGGTTGGAATGTTTCCAAGAGCTGCTTCCTTGATAGGCTGCAGATAATATTAGCTAATTAAAAACCATTTTCTATAGGAAGTATAATCAATTTACCATATATCAAAAATGATAAAAATCAACAACAGAGCACAACTTACCTGGTGGTCAGTCCTAGGGTCTGTAAGGATAAGAAGACGAGGCTCACTGAATGATGTCTGGAGTTGGTTAGTGAATGTACCAGGAGTGTGCCTTCCAGCAATTGCATGACAACCAGTGTACTGTGCAAATTTCAGTACAGCTCTCTGACCATAGGGCCTTGCGGATTGGACAATGATGTCCTGAGGGTTCTCTATAGCGACAATTACACGTGCAGCAAGCTGAAGCTTCTCCCAGGTCTTGCCAAGGTTGATGATGTAGATTCCTGTCAATCACAAAAAATATAATTCAATCATTAAAAACAGCAGTTAATACATATTACTATGTAGCTTATAGCCAAATAAACTATGGTAATTCATGCTATTCTTAAGAAATCTATTGCATATAGCAATCCTTCTTCGAAGGATGAAAGCATTGATTCAATCAAGTCAGTCATAGTTAGTCCGTAACATCAAATCCAAATCAGGCGCCTCTGATGGTAAATTCAACTGGCAAATTTTGAAGTAAGCAATCGTCAATCGCCAAACATAGCTAAAAAATCCAACACATAAGTAACAAATCCATTTCCGTAAGCAACAAAATTGTCTAAATACACACAAGCCAAATCAAAAGTTTTATTATCATAAATAACCTCATGTTTCAGATCAATTCTGCGCATTGTACTACTAAGTGGGAAGTGAGACAAGCTAACTTTAATCGTAGAAGCTGACATAAATTTGTAGAGATAAGTGCTAGCAGATTCTTTAAATGTAAGATATAACAAAAGAAATGAGAAAAAAAATACTAAAATGAGAGGCTTTAACCGATCTCAGATCTCCAAAGAATTACAAGCTTTACTAACAAAATAAAACATAGAACCCCCAAAATTTATAACAGAGGAAAACAACAGTCCAAATTTCAACAGACAAAATACATTAAAAAAAAGGCGGAAAATTTAAACTTCAGAAGCAAAAGCCAAACATAGAAATGGATATAAGAAAGGATGCAGCTAGAAAGAAAAACTGATAGTAATAAAATTTACCATCATTGCGGCGCTTGAAGACGTAACGCTCCATTTGGAAATCACAGTTCTTGGTGCCGAGATGGACCTCAGCAGCCAACATCATCTGGATGTCGGCTTCTTTTGGAGATAGCTGCCTTGCGGCTGCTGGGGCTGTCGCGGTCGCCATACTCTGAGCTGTTTTTTCTTAACTGCTAAACCCAGAAAAACGGATGTGTTTTTCGCAGAAACTATGAAAACGGAAGCGCAGCACTGATAAAGGAAGCTGAAGTTTGTTTTTCTGTTGTATATAAAGGAGGGTTTCGAACGCTGAGGAAAACCCTAGTTGATTGAAATGACAGGTATAGCCTTGTTGTTGCTTCCCATTTGCCAATTCCCTGCAAATAAAACTAAAAGCCCAATAAAGTTTTTCGGCTATCCGAGGAAAGAGAAGGCCCAATGCTTAGATGTTTTCTGGTCAAATTTTAAGAAAATCCCAAAAAATCATTAGAATTAGAAAACAACCCCAAAAACTTTCCCCGTGGTCCTTATCGATTTAAACCCTAAACCCTAAAACCGTCTTCTTTTATCTCCTGATTCTCTTCTCTGTTTGAAGGCGTAATGCAGAAGCAAAAATGTCAAACTCGAAAAAACCACAAGACGTTGAGCTGCTGAAATCCGATATCGCCTCATTTGCTTCCTCTCTCGGCTTGTCCGCAGATTCTTCCGTCCCTTATTCGGGCTTCAACGATGTCGATTTTCGGAAAGTTGGTCCCGTTAAACCTCCAAAGCCCCCGAAAACCCCAAACACCCAGAAAAAGAGTTCCCAGCTTGAGAAGGAGCCTAACACTACCCAAATCTCAAAAACTGATAAAAACACGAAAAACAACCAACGACCAAAGCCCAAGCCTCCAGTTTTGTCTCTGGAAGAGGGCAATAAGAATAATAGGTTTTTTAGAGAACCTGATAAGTTCAAGAATCTGCCAGCTTTGCCTTTGGTGAAAGCGATTGCTTTGAGTGTATGGTACGAGGATGAGGTGGAGTTGGAGAAGAAAGTGTTTGGAGGGGAGGGGAAGGGGAAAAAGGCTGTAGAAGTTAGAAACGTGGAGGAGTGGAAGAGATTGGTGGAGAAAAAGATGGAACTTGGGGAAAGATTGATGTGGCAATACGCGAGAGACTATGAATTATCGAAAGGGAAGTCTGGGGATATGAAGATGGTGTTGGCTAGTCAGAGGTCAGGGACGGCTGCTGATAAAGTTTCTGCTTTTTCATTTGTCGTTGTGGATAATCCTGTTGCTAATTTGAAGTCGCTTGATGGGCTTTTGGGTATGATTTTCCTTTATTTGTTGTTGTTAATTTTTAAGGAGTTGGGAAAGTTTTGATTGTTGAGTTTATGGTTTTAGTGCATTTCATTTATATTTGTGATGTGTTTGACCCATTGCCCGATTTATGCTCATTTGATGAACTTTTGGTTGTGTTTGGCTGCAAAATTATGAGTGTGATAATGCGTTTTCTTGCAGTTAAAAACTAAAAATTATAGTTATTACATAAGCTTTTCATGAGTATGTTTGCTAATTTTTTGTTTTCAGTGCATCTGATTTGTGGCAATGGGTATAGTTGTACATGTTGAATGTCTCACGTTCAGTAATCTTTCGTGAATTTCTTTGAGTCCTGCATTGCTCTACATCAATATTATTTTATGAATTTGATTTAACGCCCCCCTTGATGTTCCCCTTATCTGCTGAACTGATTGTTCAAATGGAATTCTCTATTGCAGGGTTAGTTACATCAAAGGTGGGAAAGCGATATGCATTTACTGGATTTGAAGCATTAAAAGAACTTTTTATTTCAAAGTGAGTACTCTTTCTTCCCATGTATACCTAATCTCCTTGAGTTTCTTTTCAGTCTTGCATATTCATGTGTTTTTATGTACTACTTTAGGATAGTAGTGAAAGTTATGAGTGAATAGTGCCTTGGGTAGGATGTATAATAGCTTTTATGTGCTAGGATGTGCCCAAGATTGGTGACCTCTGTCTATAGTGGCTATTCTTTGTTAGTCTTTCAAGCTAATGACGTTACAGACACAAATCATGGCTTTGCGCTTGTAGATGGCATCTAGATTTTAGGAAGTCAGCGTATATTTTTCAAAATCCATGTTGGGAAGTGTGTTTCGACATAATCTGATGGTTTTCTTAAATTTTTATGTACTGTTCCTATTTACTGGTTACACAACTCAATTTTTTCAGGTTATTGCCTGACCGTAAGCTGAAAACACTTCTACAGCGTCCTGTTAATGAGCTTCCGGAAACAAAAGATGGCTATTCCCTTCTACTTTTATGGTATTGGGAAGATTGCTTGAAGCAGAGGTATGTTTAACGCTTTTTTATACCTTGTGTTAGTTTTGTGGCATTTGTCAGCTCCCATAAGTTGGTCACTTTGTCAAATTTTAATCAAGCTGGTCCTTGAAACCTAGAATACATTAATTTAGTCACGATTATGGTTTATGATTCCTATAAGTTGGCTGGCTATGCAAGCTTTAGTTGATTATATTCATTTTTGCATGTGCATGGTTTATCTGTACTTTTAAATAACTGAATATGTAAGAAAAAAGCCTGGTGCTCTTTTATTTATGTTCTTTCTTATTGAATGGGCTAGGTAAGATATTTTTGAAGTGATGCTGTATATGTCTCATCCGTTGCTTTTGTCCCTTTTTATCAAGTCAAATCTGCATTTTTGATATCGTTAAGTATCTATGTCAAGTATTAAAATGTATCAGAGAGACTGCATTTAATAGAATCATTTTAAAGTTTTCATATGGTTGATGAGAGTAGGGGATTGTATCCTTTTAGAGAAGATGATAATACCTTCTGTTTTACTTAATTGTGCTGCCTAAATTTGCTTTATACTACGTATCCCTCATGCCAATTTCTACTGCAGTTGATGACATACTTCACTCAACCTGTACTAACCCAAACCTGATCCAACCTAGTTTGACTAGAAATAAGTCAACATCTTGAACCCATCCTACCTGAAACCAAAAGGACATGAATCCAAGTTAACTAATCATCCAAACCAGATGATGCAAAGTCTAACTCGAAATTAAACTAATTTGACTTTAAATCGCAACAATTTAGAACTTAAATAACTCGACTGTCAAACCTCAAAGAGTACACCTAAAATGATCTGAACTCAAACTAACATGAATCTAAAACAACTTGAATTTTCTTCAACCCGAGATGATCCAACCCTGCTTTAGTCAAATAAATTCATGTGTTACATATTTGAAAAACCTTTTTCAGGTACGAACGTTTTGTCATTGCAGTCGAGGAGGCATCAAGGGATATGTTACCAGCTCTGAAAGACAAGGCGCTAAAGGTTAGTCTTGTCTGCCAATCTCTGCATTACTTGTGATCATTAGCAGATCTCTCTCTCTCT
>JBBYHM010000004.1:4375915-4389007 GCA_038381775.1 Adansonia rubrostipa | reverse complement strand
CATCTGAATTTATACACATTAATAAATAACATGAAATCATCTCAGTAATAAGCAAATACAAACTTTAAAAAAAATTTTAATATATGATATTTTATAATTTACTGATAACGTGTTATTTAAATTAGAATTATGAGAAAAAAAAGTGGATATTGTACCATTGGTAACATTTTTTTTTTTTTTGAAAGAAAGTGATCCAAATTCAATGACTTGAGGGACACAGTGGGAATCATAATTTGATCAAAGAAACCAAAAATGAATTAAATAACTGAAGTTCATGCACCTTTTCCTCTCTTTAGAATCACAACACTTGTTTAGAAAAAAAATGGGAAAGAAAATGCCATTTTTGTCGCTATTTATACTATACAATAAACGAATTACTCTCTTTTGTCCCAGAAAAATTATCACTGTTTAACGTTTTTATGATCGATTTTTATTTCTTTTTTTTTTTAATGACCTTATTTTAAATTAATTAATTGTTGATTAAAATATAGAAAGATAATTTTGACAAACTTTGAGTGAAAATACTTTTTTTTTTAAAGAGAAATATAGCATTTGATCATCAAAGTCAAATAATAACAACTTTTTCAAGACTTTAGGTGATAGATGACAAGATAAAAACATAATATACACTGACGTTTGAAGTATACATACAAGTAATTAAAGTAATGTCGTAGTAAGTAATGGCGTGAGAGGTTTTAAAATACAGATGTTTAGGGTTCACTTAATAGTTAACAATATTTTCTGTCAGTTTTATACCTAAATACGTAAACCAAAGACAAAAATAAAGCCACTCAGTCATAGTCAAGGGACAAAGCAAAATCTTTGCCTTTAAATCTTCCCCATTCTCTTTTTTTTTTTTAAAAAAAAAAACAAACTCCTTGATTATATCCATCCATGCAATTTGCAATTTGCAACTTGCAAGGGCGTCGGTAGATAAATAATAATGTCTCGGTTATTGGGTTTATAGATGACGCATTAATTAATAATTTATATATTTTTATAAATTATTAATAAATTAAAAAATATCATAATTAAATTTTTAAAAAAATATATAAATAATTTTATTTTAATAAAATATAATCATTTAAATTATGACACTGTAAATCCTCTCTTTAATTCTACAATGTCAAAAAAAAAAAAAAAAAACAAAAGGCAGGTACGTGATTTCGAGCACCTTCCAATATAAAATCACGTTGGCATTTTTCATCCAAGTATTCTCCGTTGCTTGCCAAATCAGCAACTTTCTTTCTTTTCTTTCTTTTATAATTTGCCTTTAAGATGAATGTTTTAGATATTAAAAGAAACAGAAAAAAATTTGAACCTTAAAAGTTGATGTTTCGGAGAAAAAATTGTTCGAAAATGTTGGAGAGTGGTAATAGCGTAAGTCGAGATAAGGTGCATGCATTTTTTTAATTTTTATGGTAATATGAGCCCAACAAGGATTTTGTTAAAAGCAAAATACATATGTCAATTTGAATAGATAAGCACATCATTCTCCTTTAAACCCAATGTTAACTTTCTTTCATACATACATACATACATACATACATACATATACATGCGCACACAGACAAGTAGGACAGGTCAACCTAAACAAAATTTTTTTATTCATGAATAGGTCGAATATGAAAGTATATAAATATAGAAAAATTTTAATTTAATTGATTTGTGCTTTCAAACATGATATTTTTACTTGTATTTATCTTTATTTTTTTTTCAGTTTTTCAATTATTATTTATTTTATAAAAATATTAAATTTATTTATTTATTAAATATATTTTTATATATATATAAAAAAATTAAATGTCTTGTCTTTCAAAATCCATTTGGAAGGTCAATTAATTAAAGAGAACAATCAGAAAGCATGCAATGAAGTTGTCAGATAAAGAATGGATGAATAAGTTAACGAACACTAGGCTTTTGACAAAACGTGACGAAAGCCCACCATCCTAGCGCTCTGTGTGGGCCCCCCTTAACTTTCCTCAAGTTGGCCCAACTTTGAGATGCTAGTTGAAACTTGAAAGGAGAAGGATGCCCCCATTATCAAGTAACGTCACTTCATTCACACCATTCTAAAAACTCTAGTGTGGAACGTAAATTGACCCCCACTTTTAGGTACATAAATCGACTTTAAATGAAAATATTTTTTATTTTATTTATTATTAAATTTATTTATGTTTATTAAAAATTAAAAATTTATATTTTTTATTTAAATTAAATCAATTTATTTATAAATATTAAATAAATATATTTATGAATTTATGATCATCATATTAAATAATAATTAAAAATTTATTCATAAATAATAAATTCACAAATTTAAATAAACAAATAAATAAATATATTTTTTTGTTTTAAATATAAAATAATAAATATAATATTATTAATTATATTATAAATAAATAAAATAAAACATAAATAATAATATTATTAATTATATTATAATCAAACAAAAAATAAATTTTTAACAAGCTTTAAACAATTTATTAAATGAATTTTAAACGATTCATAAACAAGTTTGTTATAAACATAAATAAACTAAATGCTATATTTCAATTTACTAAATACGTATCAAAATCTTATTTATATTTATTTATTTATTTTAATAAATAAATATAAATAAATAAAAATCAGAATATTAATAAATTATTCACTAATGCTTTGTTCATTTAGAAAACTACCCTTTTTATACTTTAACATTAAATACACAAATATTGATCATTCCATCATTATTTTCTTTTTTTATTCAAAATTTATATTACTCAGAATTTCATGTCTTGAATCAAATTGAAAAAGAAATTTCGATCACTAGAATTCAGTTTTACTAAAATTATTTTCACCAAAATATTTGAAACAGGGGCATCTTCTTCGTAACAATTACTATGATTGCATTCCCACAATCCTTTATTTATAATTTAAAATTATAAAAAAATTTATAAGTTTACATAAAATTTATATATATAGAAAGTGTGATAGATTAATTTTAATAAAATAATAAAAGGCAAAGCTCCATAAATGCATTCTGACCTTAAACTGACCGAAGACCAGAACCAGTGGCCTAACTGTTGTCCATGGATGTTGTGATCTAGAAAGAATTAATTTTTTCAAGCTTGGTTTTTATTCAATTTATTTTAATTATTTATAATTAATAAAAATTTAAAAATTATTTTTATTTTAATATTTATATATTTATAATTAAATTTAAATAAAATTTTTTTATAATTAAATATTAATTTAAATCAAATTAATTAAAATGAATAAATATATATGTTTAAAACCTGATCCGTGGATTTTGTATCATCGTAGGCTTGAATTGAATGCCTTCTTTTAATCAAATATACTTGGACTAGATATTTGAATAACAAGCTACACGTCTCTTTTTCAACTTTTCGTAGCGTGAAAAATTTCCAGTCAAAACTAACATGCATTTGAACATATACAGTGGTAAATTAATTAATATTCCTCCAACGTCTCATCTTTTGTCCTTTACATTTTATATGCTCGGAATGAATTTTTTTTTTTTAAGACTAATACCCTTATTTTATATTTCAAATCGATTTTATTTTTTTATTTTATTTTTATAATAAAATAATTATTTGAGTCAATTTAACTTAATTTAATTATTATTTATTAATAATATTTTTATTTAAAATTATGAAAAATTAATATTTTTATATTAGCAAAATCTGATATCCCAAAACTTGGAATGTAATTTTTCAAATCCCAATCATTTTTTAGGAGACTGTCCGCAAGCATTTTAGGCTAAGCTGTTAAAACACCAACACAAAAAGTGGGACCCAATTTTTCTTTTTATTCAACGCTTTAATTTTTTTAAATAATAACAATAATAATAATAATAATAATAATAACGTAACAATAATTAATTAATTAATGCATTTAATACGCCCAAAGTTGCCGCCAAGAAGGACCCTTCTTCCTTATCTCTTTTCACAGTAAAAAAAGAACTTTCTGGATAACCCAAATCCACAAAATATCGACACCTTTTATCCAATCCCCACCGTCCATCAACCTTAATCGAAACACACATTTGTTTATTTATTTATTTTTTCTTGCATTTACTATTTCTTTGATTTTTTTATCTATCTATTCTACCATTAAAATCATTCAGTATCTACTAAAAATAATAATAAAAAAAAGTTGAATAAATAAATACCGACGGCAAACAAACCACAAAATCTTTTATATATAAGCTTGTTTCTGGAGAGTTCTTGGGGGGCTTGAGCGCTGTAGGGAGAGAGAGGGGAGACTCTTTCCTTTCCTTTTTTCTCTCCCTCCCTCTCTTTTGTTTCTCATCAGCCTTTTCTTTCACGGAAACATGTATTATAAAGGTTCCGTGTAGCGGTTCCTACGAAGATGTAGTTCTAAGTCATGTTTTAATAAAATTCTAGTCGTGTTCTGATGTTTGGATCATAGGTGGGTTTTGGCTTTGGTTTCAATTTGTTTCTTAGGTTCCTGGTTTTAAGTTTTGGTTTGTTTTGGTTAGCTACAATTTGTCGACAAGACAAGGACTTTTCGTTTTGAGTTTGGTGTTTGGTTGCTGTTGGTGTTGGTGTTTTTTTTTTTTTTTTCCTTTTTTTTGGTTGGTTTGATTTTGGAAGAATGGCAAATGGAGGGGAGAAAAACAATGATTTTTATGCTGTTTTGGGGTTGAATAAGGAATGCACTGCAACAGAGCTCAGGACTGCTTATAAGAAACTTGCCCTGGTTAGAGTTTTAGCCATCGTTTTTGAACTTTGAGCCATCTCTGTCTTTAATCTCCGTTTCTCACTCTTTTTTTTTTTTTTTTTTAAAATCCCAGAAGTCAATTAACTTTGTCTTGTTAAATTTGAGAGAAGGGAAAAAAAAAAGAAACGAAAAGAAAAGAAAAGAAAAGAACAGCCTTTGAAAAGATCATGGCGTTTGATTTGAATTGTTTCTATTGTGGTCTTAGTGTAAACTCATGCATTTCGAACCTGAATTTCATAATTCAAATAAGAGTATTACTTTGGCTTAAGAAATTATTTCCAAGTTTATACACCGATGCCGTAGATTTCTGGGTCTTATTTTGACATTAAAATGATGTTTTTTTTTTTCATGAGAAAGCTACGACAATAGATTGTCGGTTATTAAAGAATAAAGAAATGGGGTTGAAAATATTTTCCGGGAAAATTATGTTGAATGCATTGAAAATCATTCTGTTGTAGTTAAATAGCTTGCTTCTTTGTTGTATGCTGTTGGGACAGAGATGGCACCCTGATCGTTGCTCAGCCTCGGGAAATTCAAAGTTCGTGGAAGAAGCCAAGAAAAAATTCCAGGCTATTCAACAAGCCTATTCTGGTTAATTATTTTTCTCTTACTATCTAAAAAAGTATTTTTGAGTGGGAATTATTGGATTCACCTTCACGAGATGCTGTTTTTCACTGACTTTTTCTTTTTAATACTTATTATTATTATGGCTTGTTTTTTCTTCCATGACTTTGTCCTCTTACAGTTCTGTCTGACGCAAACAAGAGGTTTTTGTACGACGTGGGAGCTTATGACAGTGATGATGACGAAAATGTATCTTTAACCTGTTTTTTTAGCTTTCGACTTACTTATTGCCTTTCAATTCAATTCCTTCTCTTAGTTTTAAGTAGATGAGATTAAGGTTAATCATACCAAGAACTCGGAGAATAAACGTTGCTCCTAATTCCAGGGTATGGGAGATTTTATGAACGAAATGGCAGTGATGATGAGTCAGACAAAATCTAATGTAAGCATCTGTTTTGTTTCTTCATTTATATTTCAGAGTAAGCAACAGGTTAAGGGTTAGGTTTTAGCTGTTCTTTCTAACCTCTATTATTCATGGCATTTCTTCTGCTTTAGTTGACCAAAAAGAGATTGCAAATGGGTTAGATATAGAGGTCATGGGTTCAAAACTTTTTTTTTGGGGGGGAGGGGTAATATGATCGATGGTCTGCTTTGAATCCGGATGAAATCCGTTGTAGTTGGGCCCATTATGGAGATTGACCAATGATCTCCCTGCCTTAGGTGAAGGACACTTGAAAGAAAGACTTTGTGGGCCATTGGGAGGTGGATTTATATTTAGAGTCATTCTTTCTATCAATCGGTTTCGAGTATCGGATTCATATGAATGTGAGAGGTAATTAAGAAATAATAATTGTTACGATTATAGTCATTGGATTTGCATATTTAAACTAATGATGCTATAATGTACTACTAGGTGCTGTTTAATGGTCTTTCAGAGATTTCAATGTTTAGTGTAGTAGTCCTACCGTTCGAGATAAAGAAAAGTTTATTTTAGTGATTCGATGCTTTGGCTAAATATTAGTGACAAATCTAAATTTGGCAGTAGTGAAGGTAACTCGTATATTTTAGCTGCTTTTTTGCCCGTTCGGTTTATGGCTCTAGGATTCAGAAGGAGTTATTATGAGCTTCGATCTCAAAACTGAAACCTTGGTGAAAATGAATGCTGGGGTCCGAGAGTTAGAGCAAACTTGGGTCATTATTGAGGTGTAACACGAAGAAATCAATCAATCAATCATAATTTTTAGTTACTTGTTGAATGTTGAGGACTGTAATAGTGTTTTTGACAAAGTTTTTGAAATTTTGGAACCTGTAGGAAAATGGAGAGGAAAGCTTTGAGGAGTTGCAGGAAATGTTCGAAGAAATGTTCCAAGTGGACATTGACTCATTTGGGTGTAGTAGTCAGTCAACCACATCCTGTTCCGCTTCATCTTCGTTCTCGTCTTATAGTGAAAGCTCTGGCTCCAACAAGCGGAATTCCTCTGATCTGAGTTCTGGGGAGGCTAGGCCGGACAGTTCTTCTAGCTTCGATGCACAATTTAACGGCTTCTGTCTGGGGGTAAGTGCAATACTTTCCCCCTTACTAAATACTATATTCAATCTGTAGATTAGCCTAATTAACTATCCTACGAGCAGATTCGTTGTGTGATTTAAAACATTGAAACTCATTATATAGCTTTAGTTTAGTGTGGCTGAGATATCATCCTTTCAAGTTTCATAGTATGTAAAATATAATGCTATTGTTTCTGCTTAATGTTTTGAAGACAGGTGGAAAACAAGCAAGATATCAGGCAACGGAGAGGAGCCGGAGGAGGAATGTTGGGAGGAGCCGGAGGTTATAGACGGAGAAGTGGACGGAAACAAAAGGTTTCGTCTGGCCATGCTGTTTCTTCTAACGAATATGGCATTTCTGCTTCATGATATCAACGGTTTACTAATTGAAGAAATTCAAATTCAACCTTTACACAATCTGGCCAACTTGCTATATTGACATGACCAATTAGGGGGATGAAGATGGAACCAGTGGGTGAGACTTTTTCTTGATCGTCATGGACACTGCCAGAGTTACAACATCGCCGCCAACCTGTCGCAAGATTAGTAGTTTGGTACGTTAGCATCGCGATGATACGAGGCTAGCTATTAGAGTTTTACTTTTGTTGTCATGGTTTGGTAACCGTGTCAATGAATTTTCGTTTATAGCTCTATTATACTCTTTATTGCCTTGTTTAGGTATTCTATATTTTTGCTAATCAGTGGGATTGTATTTAGCCTATGCTAAAATGTCACTCGGTTGAACAATAAGATGATCAAATATTAGTCTCTAATTCCAACGGATCTCATGGGGTGTAATCTTGGTACATGCTTTAATTCCATAGAAGCAGCGAATGAGTGGGAAACCGGACAGTTTTTATAAATTGTATTTTATTATAATTACGTATATAATAAATATTAATGTAATAAATTTTATAATTATAAATGTTAATAATGGAGAATATAGTAATTATAAAATAGTGTGACGTCATATACTTACAGCTGTTACTGGATGATGAGCCAAGAATCTGTCCCGAGTCTTTTGTGGTATGCCCTGTGGATATGTTGTCCAAATGCTGATATGGTGAAGTGGCACTGTGGAGGGTGGGTCCAACTTCATGTGGGTTAGGGGCCCAGAAAAAGAAGTATTGCCAAATGCCGTGATTATATTCCAGGACATGCACCGCAAACTTGACCATTTTTAACCTAAATAATAAAAGCCTCAGTCGTTTGCTTTTAGTTCTGATGGTGAGTGTGAGAGGTTGAGATTGTCCCCATCAACCTTAAATTTCTAGCACCACTTTTCAGTTTCATGAATGCAAAGAAAAAGTCATGGATTCCAACCCAATCAAACAAACCCTGCAACTTGCACATACGTCTACTTGCACATATGTCTACTTTTTATATTTGACAATAATTTTTTATCCTATTTATATTTTTATATAATAATTATTAAAAATTTATATAAATTTTAGTATATTAATTATTTATATTATATAAATTTTTAATATATTTATATAATTTATTATTTTAAATTATATTTTAATTTTTTATATCATATAATTACATTATATTTAATATTATCAAAATTATTTTTTTTTTCTTGTTTTCAACGCTTTCCGTTTGCCAGTACAAGTTGGGCAACTTGCATGGTTTTCTGTCGTGGAATTATAGCTAGTAATTTTTCTAAATTTCCAAACTAAAAGAAAAACTGTGGATGGTCTCAATTCAAGGGGCCTGTTTGATTCCATTTTCAATGTGAATTAAAAATTTGTGGGCAGCAATAAGTAGAATGTTCATGAAGTGACTAAAATATCTAATTCTAAAGCATGGTTGACAATTTTTGTTCAGTATTTTATTTTTATTATTCAATTTATTTAAATAATTCATTTTCAACTTCTTATGTTCATTTCCTAATGAAATGATATCACGTGAACAATGCACAAATATAGAATTTCAAAAAACCCAATATTCAACAATTTTTTTTTTTTTCATTTTAGATATATATCCAGTAAATTGCTTTCCTTCTAGTTCTAGCACATGTGAGATGTCTACCCATGTCCTTTTGTTTTGGTTACATTATGAAGACTACCTTAACATACATGTCACTTGACCCAAACTAGATTTTGTGTTTTGCTATTAATTGATTAAAAAGTTATCACTGTGATTTATATGTTGTTTTAGAAAGTACATCGCATTAAGCATATCTTTTATTTTGCTAAATCATTTTTTAAAGAAGTACAAAAAATTCATAAATTTTCAGATCAATACCTCAAACATTTCCATATATATGACATCTTAAACAATTCAATCTAATTTTAGTATGTAATTATTGAAAAAAAACCCTCATCCAAATTCCAATATACATATATATATATATATATATATATTATAGTCCTTGTTGCATGGTTTTGCCGAGTTTCCCCACCCAGCAAGCAACAAACTTTCTAGCTAAAATGTTGTAGCATTGGCCGTTGGATAAAGCTATGATAATGATGGGCACCAGCTGTAAAATATATGGCAAAGTGGACAAGTTGAGGAATACTTGGGGTACAATAAAACTTGAACAGAAGTAGTAGTTGATGTTAAGTTTGATTGGTTCACATGATGTATAAACCTTTGATTATTAGGGCTAACGTGTTGAGTATTTAAAAAGATAAAGATGGTTAGTATCAAGTTGAAATATAATAATGGTCTGAAAAAGGTTTAGATTCATGCCCTCAATGGATGGTGTTGTTTTAATAATTCTTGACATGTTTGAATGTTTCCCACTTCTAAACAAGAGGCCGTTGGCATGCACAGGTTAGGTTTTCAAATGAAATGATTCAATTTTTATTAACTTTTTTTTTTTTTGCTAGAATGGAGTTTTAATCTTTGAAGATTATTAGTTTTAATTTATAAATATGAGAATATTGTTAGACGATAACGAATTATTTTTGATTCACAGGTCCAGAATAAGTTCACAAAACGAAATTTTGTTCTATTATTATGGCAAGCCAGGCCTGCGGGTTACAACTGAGCTTTCTCAATGAGGGCATCAAGCAAGGCTGAGTCATTATTGGGTTTTGGATTGAAGCTCCACTTCTCCAACGTCTTTTCTAATGAATCAGTCAGTTGCCTGAAGACACCCATGTCTTGCAGAGGTTGGCCTAGCCCAAGCTCGTATTTTGGACAACAAATTTAACTCTCCGGTTTAAGTCCAGATTATTTTACATGGCGATTGGCAACCTAGGTACGATGTCTAACTGCCTGATTAATTAGTAGATTTATATTTGATAAATGAAAAAAAAAAAGATAATTAAAATATGAGTTATATATATTTCTTATTAATAATTCAACTCTCTGTATTTATTGTTTTGTACCACCATTTCAGAAAATTTTGTTTGAAGTATATACTTTCGTCATCTGCAAAGACCTTGTGAAGAATACATATAATAGCCAACAAGACAAGATATTTTCTTCACATTCTTGTAAACACATAATTAATAATTTTAATAATTTTATAAATAAAGAAATTGATATAGTGATTATTATGATATTAAATTAAAAAATAATTTAAGTTCAAAAAATAAATAAAATTGAACCTGGAGAAGCAGGGGTAGTTTTGTCATTGGATAAACTGACCTATTGAGCAAGTTTTGACGACTTTGAGGTGATTCGTGCACGTTGTGGATCATGGATGTGATGGGGGATACCGTCCTCACTTCGTAACTTAGAAATTTTTCGTCCACGTGTCAAAAATAACTGGATTATTATTGGACGGAGAGTCCCGTCGGGGGTAACGGTAACCAGTGTGCCGACGGTAACCGACAAACGCCCGCGAGCTGCGTTTAAAAGGGAACATGCTGACGTGGGTGGAGATCGTATGCATTTGAGTCGAGGGTGACGTGCTGTGGCCGCTAATCAGACGGTATGTTAGCCTCTAAAGGCAAGAATCGCGCCCCTAATCACACGGTCGGTCAGCCGCTAATCACACGTTAGAAAAAAAAAAATCTAATTTTTCTGGATCTCCATGCAGGAAAACGAAGAGATCCAATCGCACCCATCGGCTGCCGCTGTCGGATATCCATCCCCGACGTCACCGTCGTCCAACGGTCGCATAACTGTAACGATAGCCGCCGCGCCTCCAGAAGAGCAACAGCAACATGAAAACACGCTTGCACTGGTGCTTCCGCCGCTGCAACAGCAGAAGAACAACGGTGGCGGCGGTGGAGGCGGAAGAGAAGACTGCTGGAGCGAAGGCGCAACGGGGGTTTTGATCGACGCGTGGGGAGAGAGGTATTTGGAGCTGAGCCGTGGAAACTTGAAGCAGAAGCATTGGAAAGAAGTGGCGGATATTGTGAGTGGTAGAGAGGACTATACGAAGACTCCGAAAACGGATATTCAGTGTAAGAATCGAATCGATACGGTTAAGAAAAAGTATAAGTCGGAGAAAGCTAAGATCGCAGCTGGAGGTCGGCCGAGTCAATGGGTTTTTTTCGAGAAATTGGATCAACTTATAGGACCCACGGCGAAGCCCACCGTCAATGCTGCTGTGGACGTGCGTGGTGAAGGTGATGGCTTGTTGTCTAAGGTACCCATGGGGATTCCAGTTGGGATCCGGTCCAGCTTGAATCCATTTCGAGTTTCACAGCTTCAAGAAAGACGACGACAACAACAGCAGCAAAAGCAAGCAAGGATCCAGAATAAGATGCAGCTTATGAAACGGGGTCCGGAAGCTACGGATTCCGAGGAGGAAGAGGAAGCGGACTCCTTGGATAGTTTACCGCCACCTCCGAAGGGGAAGAGGGCGAGGAGGGCCGTTAATAAGGGTGTCAATTCAGGAAGGAAATGGGGCAACTCTGTTAGAGAATTGACTCAGGCAATATTAAGGTTTGGGGAAGCTTATGAGCATGCGGAGAGTGCCAAGCTGCAACAGGTGGTGGAGATGGAGAAGCAGAGGATGAAGTTTGTAAAGGAGCTGGAGTTGCAGAGGATGCAGTTTTTCATGGAGACCCAGCTAGAGATTTCACAGTTGAAGCATAGGAGAAGAGATGGTGGAACTGGGAATTCAAGTAATCATCATAGTAACATTAATAAAAACAGTAATAATCATAATAACAACAATAACCTTAGTGGTAATACATATTAGTAACTAAAGTCAGTAGGTTTGGAATTGAATTAGGGGCTAGATTTTATGTGTTTTCTTGGGTAAAAAACCCCAAATTTGTATTTGAATTTGGTAGTTTTCGAGTGTATTTTCATTCTTTCCTTGTTGTACTTCATTTATCACAATTTAACTTGAGGCAATGTTAACTTATGACGGTTCCTCCGACTCTTGGTTTCATCAAACTTGCTGCCATTATTGAATCTTCTGGTTGCATCCGCGACTCTAGAGTAGTGCTGTGATTCACTGCTTGCTCGTAGCAAAATTTTCCCACCGGAGAACTGAACGTTTTGCTGCTGTATGCTTAATCAATCATCTGCAAATCAGTGCGGAATGATGGATTAGTTTCGTCGTGTTCGTTTTCAAAAATGCCGACGATTCAGATCAAAAAAGGAATTTTGGGAGAAACCTTAACATTAAGGTTAAATGTTGGGCTAGCCAGAGCCTAGGGTCTTGGTGGATAGTCTCCTGGGATCCTGATACGCATTAACAATGAAAATATCATTTAAGGACCCTAATGATAAGGCAATTATAATTCCCTTTCCTAGCATAACCACAACATATGGTTGCATTTAGAAAGAGATGAAGATGAAGCTGGTCGTACTAAAAGGACATGAATTAGTTCAAGATTTACCCGAGTTTGGTGAAGTTTCTCGATTATACCTGGCTTCTAATTTTGTTCCCGGGTATGTGAAGACTACCTCACTTGACCACAAACATGTTCTTCAACTCTAGAAAGAGTCCATTCTGGAGAAAAACAACTCCAGTATTGTTCTTCCATGCAGTGACCGTTTTATGCTGCTGGGCAAGCCAATCTGCTATAAGATTTCTACTATATTATTCACAGGAGATAAACATATCCAAGTAATGCAATATGGAAATCACTATGCATATGACTTCAATTCCCTACGATAGAACAACTTCGGATAAAATCAAACAAAAAGCACCTTAATAAAACGACTAGATAGCAACAACAAATTAGATTTAACCTTATTGCATCTCTTGTCAAATGGATTTTTTTTTTTTTAATGTCAGAAACAATTATTTCAGTAATACTTGGATTCTTCCAGTTTTCTCCAAATCATCGCATCAACAATTTTAGCTTTAAA
>JBBYHM010000004.1:4270505-4302412 GCA_038381775.1 Adansonia rubrostipa | reverse complement strand
ATAGTAGCTTTCACTTTCAGTTTTCTATGTTGAGTTTTCTGACGAAACAAACAGAAACCTGTGGTAAGAGCTTTGATAATGCCAGCTCTTCGTCCTTTGAAATCCCTAAAAACCTCTTCCACTGTGCGAGGATTATACTGAGCTGCTCCTCCTTCCATTTCCCTCTTCCTCTGTTCGAAAACCCAAAAGAAAAAAAAAAATTCCTTTTTCCTTTCGCTATGAGTCAAAATGAGAGACCATTTTTTTTCTATTTATATTCCTTATTTTGTATCTTGTTGCTGGCTGGGGAGCGGAGGTCAGGAGGATAGAATGGGCACTTTGGAATTTGATGATGGACTTATTGGGTAGGTTAGGGGTTTCGAGTTAGAGCGGATTTGAATCTGGGTTTATTGGTCGGGTTAACTATATTTGAGACAAGGGCTTTGAGTCCGATAATCCAAAAACGAGGAAAGCTGATGGGTGGTGACTGGTGACCCGGATGTTGGAGAAAGACACGTCATCATCTGGTTTCTTGTGTGCACCCTAGTCTTATGCGTATCCTAAAATCTATAGATTTCTTATCTTGTATTATAATTATATATAAAATATTACATATTTTATAAATTTTAATATATTTATATATTCATTTATTTATATTATATTCGTATTATTTTTTTAATATTATATTATATTATATAATATTTTAATTATTTTTTATGTGTTTAATATTATCGAGATGATCTGTAAATTTATATTACTCATACAAAATTGTTAGCTATTATTTGTATATAGATATGAAAGTATAATTTTTTAAATAGATAAAAAAATATTAAAAATTTAAATACACTTAAACAAATATAAATTCATATCTGATATTTACTTTCAAATTCAAATAACATTAAGATAACACAGCAGTTACTAATACTAAAAAACTTTAACTATTTTCATTAATATAATTAATAAATATTATAATAGTTTTATGTTTTAATTTAAACGAAAATTAAAAAATATATATATAATTTATCATTACGTAATGAATATATATAATATTAGAACACAACTTTTAGGTAATCAAAACAATAATTGCTGCTGCTTTGAGTTTCAGATTCAGCAATGATGAATATAATCTTCTCTTGCTTGCTGGAACATCGAACGTGCATGCCTGCAGAATTGGCATGTATCTGGAATTGAAATGTGTATGCCCTTGCCTAGCCATGCATGCGTGCATGATTTATAATGTCACCAAATCACAAATTCGGCAAAATTCTAAGATCGAAAACACAGAGTAAAAAATCAAAGCTCCAGCGAGAAATAACTCCATGTCCATTGGTTTCGAAACAGTCTGTGATGACATGTGAAAGAAGTAAACTAAACAGCAAACTAAAATTGAGCCAAGGATGACGTCCCATGGGGGACGAAGCAGCCGCTTTTTTAATTGAAGCACCAAATATGGGGACTGCATGCTCGGATGAGAAGTTGTTGAACTCATCTATCCATAGAGACCAGAAAGATGATGAAGGTTCCCACCAACGTGCATATCGCCGGCATGATCTGGCATGCTTTACCAATGTGAGAAGGATAGCAGGGGAACCTGAAATCTAGCTGCCGGAATATTTCATCACTGTTTGAGGCACTCGTGACATCTGAGCAAGAGGTCGTGGGAGCAGCGTCTTTGTAATTTTCCTGTTGATGAACTTCTAATTTGGAGATGTACATATCAGGTCCATGGCTTGCAGGGATATGCTCGGATTCTTGGAGCTTCTTCGTGTTGAGAAATCGCCCACCATTTCCTCTAGCTCCTTTTAAAGCGTGAAGACGTCGAGACTCGTGCAGATACGGCTACAGATATTTATAAAATAACTTCTCAGGTAATATTGTTGCATGCCAAATAACCAGACTACCATCATAGGCGAAGTTGCAGTTGACGTGCAGCAAGGAGGAAAAAACTTGAAGAAACATACCTTTTGATGAGTTTGTTCTGAGCCTCAAGCTTCGCACGATACTGTCTTCGTTTGAGAATAGCCTAATACTACTTTGCATTAACATAGGTAGGTTTATCTTCGGTAAGCTCCAGAGGCAATGGAACTCGAGCAGGAAGCATAGCCATCATATAAGGATGATGAATCTGCTGGCAATGCAATGACAAATATCTCACAAATCGATGACAAAGAAAACACATTTTTGTCTGGTCATATATAGCGAGGGGTGTGCCTTACATAGATTTTCAGGGCATATGATTTAGCAACATAAAAATCAGAATCTATACCCAAAACCTATGTTTTGGTTTCATTATTTTATTGAATGTTTTCGTTGGTTTTTATTTTATTTTTCGTGTTTTGTTAATGCGTAATAAATTGTCTCTTGCAATAAACTCTTGTCTCAGAACTGCTGCGAAACGTCTTCTAGTTTTTACAAAGTTTACGCCCGCGTCGGCCCTCATCAATTTTCACCTGCACCTTCCTCACGCACTATCCGATCGCGTTCTACTTCCCTTTGATTTTGTTTTTTTTTCTTTTTTTAATTTTTAAGTTTTTTAATAGATGGGTTGATTTATACTTCTGTTAAATGAGTGTTCAAAGTCACTTTAATTATTCACGGTTAATATAATTATTGATAAATAAACAAAACTTGGATTTTTGTTTTCAATTTCATCTTCCAAAAATGTTTGAAAAACCCAAAAGAATTAAGCTGAAAAAAAACTATTAAATGTTTTGGGAAATATTATCTCTCGGCAAAGTTAAAAGAGTGACCCATACGAGTATTAAAAAACATATGGCAATTTTAATTCCCACTTATGAAATAAAATAAAAAAATCAGGTGTCTCAAGATGAACCTTGTTTGGTTCCATTGAAAGGAGAATCAGACCTCCAAGTCTGATCCAAAATGTAAACTATAAAGAATGCAGGCCACGGTAACCAGAAAAGTAAGAAGGAAAAATAATATATAGAATGCAACGCTATCTATCTTATCACCATAGATTGATCCAAAAGCTATCAATATTAAAACAAAAAAATTAGAAAAAAATAAAAAAAGTAGAGGTTAGTTAACAAAAGCTAGAAATCCAAAGTCATGATGTGAATAAAATATACAGGACAGGGTTACAAAACTATCCCCCACGACTAATAAAATCATACCCCTGGAACACGGGTGACGATCTAGACCAATATACAAGATCGTTCGTTTGACTGCTAAGCGCTTCTTTTTTTTTTTTTTTTTTTTGGAGAAAGTTGATCCAAGCAACTCTCAAAAGTTTTATTCTTTGCGAGCAGAGCGGAGCTCCCAAGAATGCTGTCAGCAAAACTAAACTGGTTAATAATGCCGTCCTTTGTACTGCATTTCCTGCAAAAAGATAGTTTCAGTTCTATCAGGATCCGAACAAATGAAACACCAAAAACAGAGGTTTTCATTTTAAAAAGTACTGGTTTAAAATGTTAATCATGGTATCTGCCATTCTCAAGGATGAGATGACGTCTTGCACTAAGTTTGAAGAAAATTTTACCAAAGAATTCTCCAGGAAGCTTCATTTGCGACTATACAGTAATAAATAGGAGTGTGCTCAAAGAATGCTGACTTAGAGTGTCATAATTTAATCATCAACCTAAAGATAATACAGGAACCAACAAGTCTACTACACAAACTCGGCAAATTTTCAAAACCGCTTACAGGTTGGTAGTATACCACTTGCCGTTGGCCAAGAAGCATCTGCTGCCGATACTGCATATTTGAAGAATATAAATAATAAAGTAACACGCATCAAAATGGTTCAAAGAAGATAATAGTAAATTAATGTTATACCTGTGGTCCATTTGGATGAAAATATGCTTGTGGTGATTGTATTGGTGCCATCTGTGGACTGAATATAACAGGCTGGTGCCCAGGAAAGGAGGGTCCAATCTGCAAAAACCATAAGACACTGGTAAACTAACAAGAATACATTTTGGATTGAAAAGAAATAAGAACAAATCTACAATGAAATTAAGCACCAGGTATGAAAAAGTATCTTAATAGTAAGATCATATACCAAAGTTTACCATCTCATTTATTAAAATATAAGCAGCTGAATCAAATTGCATCCAGTAAAAAATTACTGAATACAAGATTATTTAGTTACATCATGTTGACCTGGAAAAAAAAATGTCGAACCTAAATGGCTACAGAACACCTGAACTGAGATGAAGATAGGTCCAACCTTGGTGGTACTCTTTCCACATTAGGTCAGATCAACCTAACTTAACCCCACCTAACCATTGCAGACAAATCACAAATGTAACAACAAGAAACATGAAAAAAATGAATGCTATGTTTCTATACTGTTTACTCTTTCCTTGAAAGGGTTATCAGGATGCTAGAACAAGCTATTAAAGAATCAATGCAACATTATCAAAGCTCCCCTCAGAGCTCAAAGGTCCACTCATAACTCGAGTTCCAGCATTAACTGATACATAATATAAGTAACCACAGGAAAACATTAGGGAACAAGATTTATTAATTTCAGCACCCATCGACATCAGGAGTTTAGATCCATAAATTTGGGGAAAAAAGCCCTAGGTGATGCAATAGTTGCTGGTCAATTGTATTTCTTGCTTGCAGAATCAGTGTTCATAAAAATTGCGATTACTTTTAAGCAACTTACCCCAAAACTAACAGGCATGTGCATATGTGGTACAGAAGACATTTGTGCTTGATAGTAGAAGGAACCATCAGACACCGGGGATGGAGGCCTAACAGGTGTTTGAGACGGTTTGAAAATCTTTGCATTAGGGTTGAGTTTAAATTCCTGATAGCATTAAAAGCACATTAGATGTGTAAAACACAACCCGAGGAAAGCAACAAATCAAGTTAAAAGGGTACAAAAAAGAACAATGAAGACTCTTCATGGTTCATAACTCTGTACGTGGTGCAGTCAGCTTAATCATTCACCTGAAAGGGAAAAAAAAATAATAAAATAAAGGAAGATAACAAACCTTTGCATGGGGATTCAGTGTTGACTTCTCAGAGGAAAATGAACCCATTGATGAACTTGGTGATAAACCAGGGCCACTAGATGCTGAGACAGCACCAACACAATCTGAATTTGATGATGTGGAACTGCCAGGTCGTCCATGGGAGTTCGCAGAATGTGTTTCACCAGTTACTTTGCTAGAAGCTGGACCCTCTGAGAGTTCACCAGAAGAACTTGGTTTTTCACTAACCTTTGACAAAGAATTAGATGGAGCACAAGTGGTATGATTTGCACATTGCCCAGCTTTATCTGACCCATCAATCTTGTCATTCAATAATGACTGAGAATCTGAATTACAAATTGCTCTATGGTCAGCATATTAAAACAACCAGCTGCAGCAGCAACATTAATTGCAGTTTGATAGGGTGTAAAATAACCCCCAAAAAAAATTGCAGTTAGTAAAGCATACTCACCAACAGAATTTGACAATTGCAGGTCCTCAGATGGCTGCATTAATATGAACAGGAAGTCAAACAGAAAATACACATGTTTGAAGCAAATAGACTAGAACAAATAGCTCCAACGAAGATATGAATCATTTATGGAATTTAAAGCAACAAAATAAGGAGATTCAATTTCATTGATTTGCTTATCTATGGAACTTGGAAGTTTAACTTACAACTTGCTTTTCTGCAAACTCTTTAGCATCACTGCTTCCTCCATGTTCCCCAAGCAAACTGTCTTGGATCCTGTATCATAAGTGTCTAAATCAGAAAATATATATATAAAAAAAAAAAAAAGCTAAAAACTATTTGATGTCCAGGGAACTGATAATATTGCCCTAAAACAAGGAATCAAAATAGATTCAGCCAAATATGCATGATATTAGTATGTCTAAAGGAAAAAGATAAAACACCTGCTTTCATTGTCAGAGACAGGGAAACTTTTGGAAGGAAGTTCAGATGCCAGTTGTCTGGCCTGATCACTAAGGTCAGAGCAATTCAGATCTGCATCAATGGTTGCTTGGGAAGGTGGTACCTTGTCCTACAAACCACCAAAACAGATGTATGTTATAGAGGGAAAGGATCACATAAAGGAGTAAATGCATGCACAACCAAACACATTGGATGATAACTATCTTTTATAGCACTTTGTACCTGACATGCAACAACAATTTACTATTGTATTAAGAAAAATCCTTCAAAAGTTTCCAACATTTAAGTTGAAATAACTATCAAAGTGCAGACAGAGAAAATTATGTTTAGGAAGAGCTATGATGAAAGATAAGTTGTGAAAAAAAAAAAATCAGAATAATAGCATTGTTGAAGCAAGTAACCAAAACTAAACAAAAAAAAAATCTTTAGTTACAAGATCTATTATACAAAGTAAATCAATTTGCACAAAAGTAAAGGAAATCACTAACTCCAGTCAGAATCTTGAACTAAATAATAATATGCGATTCCATGTCAAAATGCGGTCAAGTTACATACTCTCCCTACATGCATGACAAACACGTTTTTGCTTCCAACAACCAAACTAAAGTGCTAAACCTGTCAACTCCTAATCAAATTATCAGCTCCTTTTGCATTCAAATTCCATATACATGTTCACAACTTCCTTGCATACTCAATCTCCCATTGTTGTCAACGAGCAAATTGCAATTCACTTTGTCTAAGTTATAATTGAAAGAATGGAGAATCTGCAATGCATGTGAAGCTTCTCAAGTAATGTCACTTATGATCAAATTTAGTAAGCTTCCAAATTGTAACTGACCCCCCCCCCCAACCCCCATCCATACACACATACAAATCTACCTCCCAAACCAATTCAAAATTAAAAGAATATGTGTCTAGATCAATATTTGAGTAAAAAACCACTTGGAAGATGTATCACTCACCGTAAGATCCAATTTTACAATAGCTAATTTTCTTCATCAAGAAAATCAAAACTAACAATGTTCAAGTCTTACTATTTTGTTTACCCTCTTTTGGTGTATTGGTAGTCCACAAACCCTATTTAAACAATCCTTTTACAACCCATTTTTCCTAAGGAAAAAGAATAAATTTTCACATTGAAAGCATAAATTAATCACAAATCTTTAGCTCCATGAAACAGAATAACAACTCATCCTGATGCCACTTATTATAACTACTCTCAACATGGCAGAACACTCATCACAGAAAGATGTAATTATGCACAAAGATCCTGCAAAGAGATATCAAGACTCCAGCTAAAGAAAGACCTTATGCTTACATAAAATATAATTTTCATAACATTCAAAGCCCCCAAACTTAATGTCTAAGCCACTGAGTAAGAATTTACTTTGAAATGCATCATGCTTTAGAATTCAGTAATCTCTTAATAGACAATACAAGCCAAGGTCAAATTGTTGTCTTGTGTGTAAAGAGGCCGTTCGGTGATTGCCCCCAGTGCATTGGGGACCATTCGCCCCACGCCGGAGCCGCAGTCTGAGCTGAAACGCCACTGGCACTTCAAGTGCCAAGGCTGTTTTGGCCCTCACCAGAGCTCCACTGCAGGGCGAAAGGAAAAGTCACCACGCAGGGGGTCATGCCAAACAAAGCCTAATCTCGAACATAAGTTACCTGATTTATTTTTATTTTTAGTTTTTTAAATACAACCTAAAAATGGTTAAAAAATTAGATACAAGTACAACGAATCACAATATATATTTGCATTTAACAATGAAAGAATTAGAATTTCTCAAATTCCAAAGGTCAATAACTACCACAAAGGAAGAGCTTGAAGTTCCAACTCCATCCGTGCTCTGTGAACAGGATAAATCTGCAGTCCTTTCACTATGAGAATCAGAAGAATCTCCAAAGGTCTCAATGTTGTGGGAGTCCAACATAATGTCCTCCTCTTCTTCATAACCACTATCATCAAACCTCCTACCCCTGAAGACCGAAGAATATCTCATCTCCTCATCAATATCAAAATTATTACGAAGATCAAAGCGTCTCTCCTGGGAGAAATTCAATATGCAAAGCATGAGAAAATGTAAGTGACAAATTAACAAGGCAAACAATTGATATTATGAAAACTTACCTCTGCTAAATGAAGATCCTGGGTCTCCTCACCCTCAATCTCTTTTGCTATTCTCACTGCTTTCCTCTCCAACTCTCTCATTTGAGGACCTCTCTCAAGTTTTGTTGTGTAAAGCTCCTCATTGAAAGTACTTTTTACACCAAATAGCTTTTGATTGGCTTCAAACTGATCCCAGTTCCTAGTAGTGCAATTATATATATATATATATATATATATATATATCCATACATATAAACCGATAAAATATTAGTATCAATATTAAGTGAAAAATAAAAGAGAAAAGAACACATAATGATCATCAAAATGCAAAGATTTGCTAAAAGATTTCAACATATGCAGACGGTCTGTTTTCTTTGTAGCTCATCTGATTATTGCAACAATTAGCCCATCAAGGACGCACAAAATTCTTAAAATTTCTTGACACAATGGATTAACAAACAAACTTAAAATCTCAAAAAGCAACTCCATATCAAACTAATCTTGCAGAAACAAATATCAATTTAGAAATCATGTTTTTGTTGATATCCTTGACTCTGTTAATACTAACGCCATTTAAACAACATTTCCCAGACTTGAGTAATATCACAACTTGAAATCCCTAACATCTTTTTTCGCAAGCAATTTATTGCTGGGGAATAACAAGGCAAGACAATTAAAAACAAAGAAATCAAATATAGAAATAGAGATTGCAGTACAAATAATAAAAACAATTTAGATGCAAGTAGGCTGAAGTAATTAAGTTGTTGGAGCAATAAAACTATCATTAGACATATTGTTGAACAGAGAAAATTATTGCAACCTATTCCACGGGCCATCAAAAATATTTTCAAGTTCAGGACACTGTGGATCATCTTCACCAGGAACCCAGGGCTCCAACTCCCTCTCCGCCTCAACATGACGGGATTGTGATATCACAGAATCTATCAAAATTTCCCGATGTTTTTCATATTGGAGCTCACTTACAAATCCATCCCTGGTTACAGCTACATCCTGGAATCAGTTTTTGAACAAACAAATTAAATTTGAGAGGGAGAGAGAGTAAAAAAAAAAAAAGATAAACTTGGCCAGATTTTGTGTTAACCAAGTTTTAACATTTCAAGTACCATTTACAATATCTAACTGAAACAAACACTTTAAAGCTTAAGAAAACCTCACATAAACTAGACATTTCATCTCTCACTAGCAACTGGACTAGAGATAGAACTGTAAAGGCAGGAAAGTCAACAAAACCTTTGCTATAACTTGCACAAGTTCTTTGGCAGGTATAATTAAAATCTTTGAGGGTGCCTTGCTAACAAACTCTGAGACAGCCTTCTGTCCTCGCAAAGTACCATCTTTTATCAAGCGAGTCATTTTCAAGATGATTCCTGAAGAGGCAAGGAGTGAATCTTAAGGAGATGACTCATTTTATTTCAAAGTTAAATTTATTTTAAGAAGAATTGCAAAGGGAACCAAGCTCAATTTGTAAAACTAATTAGAGATGCACATTGTCTAAAAAAATAAATAAATAAATAGCCATACCAAAATCATTTTCCGCATCAGTTGCATGAAATATTCCAGTGTAAATTGATCCATTTTTCACATGGATTTCCACCGGATGCCCAATGAGACATGTTGTCAGATAAACCAACCGATCACGGGAAGAACTTTCATAACTTCCAGTCTTCCCACCAGCCAGTGCACCTATACCAACTAGTATTATATAAAGAATAAATTCAACAATAGGAAATTCAGGTTAGACAATATTCACCTATAGCTTGTATTCTTCCTTGGTTGGATTTCCCTGGCTGAACCTTATTCTCCAACCTTGCCCCAATCTCTCTATCACCTCTTCTACGACCAAATCCATTAGCAGTGGATTTTGGCAACATAGATTGTTGCATATTCATCTCAGAAAGGAAAAAAAAAAAAAAACTAAAGAATAAGTTTTTACAGTATAAATTCAATACTTCCAAGAACCAATTCTAAAACATTAGCAATTAATTTTTTGAACTTAAATTTTTTGTTTAACAATAGTTAGGTGGCTTTAGAAACCAGTAAACATTAAACTTATAATTATGCCAATAAAAGAACATATCCCCTCTCTCTTGTCATTGTTCCATGAAAAGCATACATGCATGTGTTTGCATCAACAAAATACAAAAGCAAGGTAGCAGCACAACAATACTAAAATTTATGGGTTCTCCTTCATCTCATTGGCATTAAAACTTTTATCCTTCGAGCCAGCAGTGGATCAAGCTTTATACACCAAATATACCCTGTACTGGTATTATTAATCTAAAACTTTCCACCATAGCTTAAACCTCTAGGAATTAACAGCAATTTAATGGACCAGTGCACCTATGCCACTCTTTAGTTAAAAGTTGGCAGATTGCATTGGCATTAGCAAATATATTACAAATATAGATTCCTATAATGCATGCAAGTAGAGCTTACCCAAAGATATATTTGGAATTTAAAACCAAAGAAATTATTAAAACTGCTACAACTATAGAAGCTTCAATATTCATATATAAATTACTATAAAAAATAAGCCCAATCAAGACTTTTAGTACTTAAAACAAAAACTAGACGTTTTTGTTAATCTCAAACAGTTAATACTGACTAAATGGGAGATAATATAACTACCTTTTTGCAATTGTGCCGCCAACCAAAAACTTCTTAAGAGTTGCGATAAAATACCTGCATCAAACAGAAAACCAAGTTTTATTCAAGGAATTAGCAAAGAACAACCTCAAAACCAAACAGACAGGCTGAAAATGCAAACGTATAAGTCTGAGTCTGCCAAAATGTTTCAAATAAGAACTCAAAGCAAAGCAAATCCAAATAAAGTATAAGCATCAATTACATAGTTAGAAAAATGTACAATTTAAATATAAAAATTTTACTCGAAAACAAAATTTTTCATCTCTAAACCCTAAATTAAAATTTATATAGCAGCCAAGTAACCTCTAAAAATAAAACTGCTATAATAAATACATTCGCATTCAAGTTTTAAAACAAGAAATACAAAAACGATAATGAAAATGAAATTGGAGAGCAATAACAAAAGGATAGATGAAACGAAAGCCTTATACCTTAATAAGTTTGATCAATCGATAATTCCGGTGGGAAAGAGATGGCTAGATGAGTTGGGAGGAATGGATGCGGACTCAGTGAGTTAGGGTTAACGAGTAAGGGTGGTTGCTCCAAACAGGGGGAGAGAGAGATCGAAGCTCGAAGCTCGAAATAGAAGCGAAGAGAGATGGAAAAGGGAGGGCTCTCAATTGTTATGGAGAGAGGAAGAGGGAGCGAGAGAGAATGCAGAGTTTCAGAATAGATTTTTCTCCTTTTTTGTTTTTTTTAAGAAAAGAGGTGAGAGAGAAGAAACAGTAAATAGGGAAGAGTTGCGAGCTAAAGAAATTGACCATTCGGGTCAGGTGTATGTTAACGACCTCAACTCTTATTGGCTAGTGTTGTTTTCTTTCTTTCTTTCTTTTTTTTTATATTTTTCTTTATTTATGAATGGTGGAAATTAAAAAAAAAAATGATTACGAGATGTAATTCAGCGGAACTAAACTAAAGGAATTCTTTGACCTCAATTTGAATTTTATTATTTAAAATTTGATTTAAGTTTCACTAAGTTTTATATTTAAAATTTAAATTTATTTGGAAATTTATAACTTATGACTTAAATTTTAATTTAAATTTGATTGAATTTAAAAATTAGACTATTTAAATTTTGTTAGACTTATTATCTAATAAAAATATAAATTTATTCTTTATATTTGATTTTAAATTTGATTATTTATAATTGAATTTAAGTTTGAATTAAGATTTTTAATG
Source organism: Adansonia rubrostipa (assembly GCA_038381775.1). NCBI lineage: Eukaryota > Viridiplantae > Streptophyta > Magnoliopsida > Malvales > Malvaceae > Adansonia > Adansonia rubrostipa. Next base: position 4,290,600 of record JBBYHM010000004.1, on the reverse strand, counting down.
TTAATTTTAAAAAATGCTCAATTAAGCTCGAGAAAGTACTCAAATTGGATTTTATGATATTTTGAATTCGGCTTGCTTGATACTTTGAGTTACTTGAACTCAACCTCAACTCGATAATAATTGATTAAAATTTAAAATTTTTTTTAAATTAAAATCGAATAAATTGTAAGCACAAGTATCTTATTTATATATATAGTCACTACTACCACCACCAATTATAATTTCATCATCTATAATTTATACTTTATATATAATATTTAAAACATGAATATAAAATAATTAAACTAACAACAATAATCATGATTTTTAATTATATTTTAAATTATAAATAATATTTAATTTTGTCAAATAAAAAATTTATTTTGAGCCCTGTCTAATCTATAATATAAACTTTAAATTTTATCTAAACTATTTCATATTTGTAAACAAGTAGTTTAGACCTGTTTAGATCATTCATATTATATTTTTATAAATTTCTAAATATATTTTTACTTTAATCTCCATTAATTTATTTTATAAAATTTTAAATTTAGATAATTTAACATATTTTTAATGTTTATATTTTAATATTATATATTTTTTTTGTATAATATAAACTACATAATATATAAATAATATATCTTATATAATTTAAAAACAGGCCAGACTTGAATCTTTAATGTTAAAATCAAAGTCTCACTCATTTTTTAAGCAGACATCATTTTTGCCAAAGTATATTTTTTAAACTTAATATTTTTCTCTAAATCTTCTATTCAGTGTCATTAAAATACGACTATAAATACCTCTTTTTATATTAGACGCATTAGTGGTAATTTAAAAAAAAATCAGAAGCTTAACTAAAAATCTATGATTTTTTTATTAAATTTTTAAAAATATTTTCAATACGAGGTAAAAATATATGTCATCTTAGGAACTGTTTGCTTTTTAAAATGATTTTTGAAAAATATTTTTTACATTTTTCAGTGTTTGTTTCATGAAAAATAACTTAGTCAACGAAATATAATTTACAGGTCAATGAAAAATAAAAGAAATTTCTTGTAAAATGCTTTATACTTTTCAAAAGCGGAAGATATTTTTTGAAAAGAGATTCTTATTAAATAACGTAATTTTTATATTAAAATTTAATTGAACTATAACCAAATATTTTTATTATTTTAAATATTTGATATTTAATATTTAATTAAAAATATTAAAATATTAGTATAAAATTATTTTAATAATTCAGTTTTTTATATTTATATTTTGGATATATTTAACATACATATTTATATTTTTATATTATACTATTTATTATTTTTTAATAATTAATATAATTTATTATTTTAATAATAAAATTGTAACGTTATCAATATTTTAAATTTAAAATAGTATTTTAATATTTTGTTGAAACATGTTTTTATATGACTATTTTAATAATAGACTTATATAAATTATACTTTATAAATATTTAATAATAATTTAAAAAAATTAATATTTTAGTAGCGTAGATATATTAATAGAATAACATTTTAATAATTATTATATTTTAAAAATTTATATAATTAATTTTTCTTAATAAGTAGTATTATTTTAAGTATTTAATATTGATATGATATTTTATCATTAAATAATAATCTTAAAATATTACGATTTCAATATTAAAATTTAATATTTTAATGATAAGTAGTTTTTAATATTTTCATATTTATATCAATAATACTATTTAAAAATTGTAAAATAATATTTTAATAATTATTATAATATTTTAAAATATTTGTATGATTAATGTTATAATAATAAATAATATTATTTTAAGTATTTAATATTAATATAATATTTTAATATTAAATGTTATTATTAAAATATTATTATTTAAAATATTAATACTTAAGTAGTTTTATTGTTTTAATAATTAATAATTTAATATTTATATGAATATTTTATTTTAAAAAACTAAATTTTTCAAAAAATAATAAAAAATTATTTTTCATTGAGTCGCGAAAACATCATAAAATCTCTACTTTTAAAAAAAATTATATTCTTTAAAAAATATTTTTATAAACTAATTTTAACAAAACAAACGTACTCTTACAATAATTATGTAAAATTTGAAAATTTAAGATAATTTCTATTTTATATAAATAAAAAATAAAGCAACTTTAATCAAGACTAACTCACAAAGTGACAAAAGAGGGTAAAATTGCGAGTATGAAAAGTTTCAAGGGGTAGATCAGTCATTAAGCTGGAGCCGAATTAGGAATTTAGAAAGTTTTTAAAACCATCGCTCCTAACCCCTCTTTTTTTCATTTTAAAAGCCGTTTTTCACTATCGCAAACCCTAGCTCTTTATCTTTCGAAGGGTTTTAATAGTAGAAATAACAAAAAATCCTGAATCAAAACCAAAAAAAAAAAAAAAAATCAAAGAACCCTCTTTATATTCTGAATAGAATTTGGATTATCAAACTGGGTTTTTTGTCAAAAAAATAGTGTGGTAAGTGAGTAAGTCTTTTCCTGTTTTTGTTTTTTTTTTCACTTTTTGCGTATTTTGAAGCAGAGAGAGATGGTTGGTGGGGCAAGAACCGAAGGACATATCTCAGCGCGGGTATGCAAGACAATACAGTCAATCAAGGAAATAGTCGGCAATCACTCTGATGATGATATCTACGTTGCCCTGAAAGAGGCCAACATGGATCCTAATGAAACTGCCCAGAAGTTGCTCCATCAAGGTCGCCCTTTATTTCATTATTCTGTTTTTGCCTCTTTTTTCCCCCAAAATGAGTTTTCTTTGCTTTTTAATTGTTTTAAGTGCCGGGAGTTTGAGGTCAAGATTGTTCTGGTTAAGGTTGCGCTTAGTTTTGGGGTTTGTTTTTAGGGTTTTTATGTTGTTTTATTTTGGAGATGTTAAAGTTGATTATTGTTTTAAGTAGAAGGTTTCGGGCCTAATAATTATTGCAGGATGTTTTAGCCTGCTGGGAATGCCGTTTTTGCTTGTTTGGTGATACTTCTTTTAGTCTTTTGCTTTGCTTTGGTGGTCATCTTTTCATTATGGTAGGTGCATTTTCTGAGTCTGGAAGATGTGTGTTAATTCTTCTTTTTCTTATAGCAGGTGCATTCCTTCTTCAACTTGGGTTTTGAGCCTACAGATAAACCAAATAGATTGTTTAAAGAACTTTGTTTGGTTGCTCAGATATTGGGGGAGGGGGTGTAGTACATTATTAAATTTGATTACTGTATCTGAGAATCAAAATCTAGGCATGCCAACGTTGACTGGATTATTTAGTTTGGTTGGATCCGGTGGACAGAGAGAACAAATAGTGGTATCTGGTTATGGAAATTACTGTACTATTTTAAAATCTTTGGGAAGTGATTTTGGTGCATGACAAGTAAGCAGCTTATCTTTCTTGCATGTTATAAAAGTGGCATTATGATCCTCATTGAATATTACACCTGGATTAGTTGGACGTTAGCATTTTTCCTCTCTTACCAATGGTAAGAGTGAAATGGCTGTGTTTTCTGTTGTTTAGACAACTGTCATCAGATTGTTAAATTAGTCAACCTAAGTTGTCATTCTTGAGCTTTGTACGAGTTCTTATAATTAATAATTTATTTATTTTTCCCTTTTGGATATGTTGTTTCGGATTGCCTCTTTCGTTTAGGATGATATTTCAAATGTACTTTTATAAATGTTTCTTATTTACGGTCAGTCTCATTGCTTCTTCTCAGATACATTTCATGAAGTAAGAAGAAAGAGAGATCGGAAGAAAGAGGTATAATCTTGTGTATTATCCTAATTTGGTTTTTGGCAACTCTTTTGTGTGTTTTAATTTGCTTTCTTTCGCAATAGAGGTTGTTTTCCAACATCGTTTATATTTTTATCATAGCTTTGGATGTTGATTTGCACGCATTCTCAGTATTTGATGGGTGCCTCTGTTTTTGAATTTTTAGCCATTTATTATTCTGCTATTAATGTATCCTATGATGTTTATGCTTATGATTTATCTTTTTTTTTTTTTTTTTTGAGGGAGCATATCATTGATCTTGTATCCATAGCAATTGAGATAATGTTAATGCTTTGAATATTACTTGTTGTATCTTGAAATGTGAACCACTAGAGGAGTTAATCTACAGATGTAAAAAAACTTGTTATGATCTAACTTTTCTTTATGATGATAGATCATTAGGAACCAAGGTTCCATGGATCCAAGAAAACTTTCTGAGAATGTTGGTCAAGGGATGAAATTTCGTACATATCCTGAACGTGGTTCTCGAAGAGGAGGCTATACTCGGAATGCTTTGCCTGGTAATGATGTGATATAATGTGTTTAATGATTTGACCTTTATCTTTTGGCAAGTGAAAGGTTAACTATGTAGTCTCTTCAAGCCAAAGACCATACTGCCCCATGTTCAAGGGGTGATGAATTGAAGTTAGGAATTATTAAGTGTAATGATTTTCATTATTGTTAACCTGATATAAAGCAAATTTGGATTTGTGGATGAAGGTGGATAATAGAGAAATTGTGTAATGATTTACACTCATGTATAATAGTCTTTGTATATTGATGTCTACTGTCTTAGATTTGAAATTTTTCAATATGTGATCTGGTGAGGTTTTCTCGCAACCCTTGTGCTTGCCTTTGCCGTTGTGCAATATATATATATATGTGTGTGTGTGTGTGTGTTTCTTTAAAAATCATTTATCAAAATACTCCATTCTTCCTTGAAATCCCACAGTTTGTCCTTTTTTTTCCATCTTTTATTTGACTTTTAATCATGTAACTTGTGTTAGTTTTCGTTAATGTATAGAACAGTTATTTTATTGCATTCTTTCCCATCTTGTTATACATAAAGTCTTCAGTGGATTATGGATTATCATGAGGCACCTTTAACCTTTTTCTGCTATTAAATTGAAAATTCATTACTAGATGCAGGAGTCAACAGAGAGTTTCGTGTTGTTAGGGACAACAGAGTTAATCAGAATGCAAAAAAAGATATTAAGCCTCCTGTCTCACTACGCTCAACTTCTTTAAATGAGCAAGTGCACATGAATGTTGCTGAAAAGGGGTATGTTATTTGGTAGTTATTTATTTGCTGTTAGCTGTTCCACTTTAAGCTTTGTTCATTCTCTTGTTTCTTTTGCCCTGTATTTACTGATCTTGTAGCCTTTGTGAAATAGTGTTCACTGAGTATTCTCCTTTTATTATCATTCTGCAGTTCAATGGGAACACCAAGCAATCAGAGACCCTTTAGTTCTCAAAGTTCATTTCCAACTTCTAGTGCACCATCCAGTTCACAGTCGAGACATGCTCGAGATTCAAATTCAAGTGGTATTAGTAGGAAAGAAGTATTGGAAGAAAAGAGAATTTTTGTTCCTAATGCTGTTTCACGGTCACAGGCAGTTAAGCCCAATATCATTCAAGTACACTCTGCCAGTCAATCATCAAGCAGCTCAGTTATTGGGGTTTATTCATCCTCTATGGATCCTGTTCATGTGCCTTCTCCTGATTCCAGATCATCTGGTGCTGTTGGAGCTATCAAGCGTGAAGTTGGGGTTGTGGGCGTTCGCCGTCAGCCTTCTGAAGATGCTGTCAAAGATTCATCTGGAACAAGTACTCTCTCCAATTCACTTGTAGGCAGGAACACTTCATCTGAGGCATTTCGACCTTTTCCTGCAATTTCTAGATCAGACCGGGTCAATCATACCAGTGCAGCTGAATCTGCCATATCTGGGATTTCTGGCAGCAGGTCATTTGTGAGCAATCAGTATGGGAGCAGGCAACATCAACAAGTTTTAGGTCATCAAAAAGGTACTGTTTCTCTACTAGGAGCATCAATTTCATAAGCTGTCCTTTTGTTGTTCAAGCAGTAGTTTTGATATGATGATGATGATGATTATCTTCAAAAATATTTTCCAGAGTATTCCTTTGCCTTTTTTATTAGATAGTAGTTCAAATAATAGGCACTCATAACATATCGGAGGCGAAGAATCTAAAGAAAAGTTTTAACTCATTATTTCATGGTCATTGATGTATCATGTGCCTTTGATGACTTTCTGTTATTATTTTTGCCTTTATTTGTTTACAAATATGCTTCTGTTTTGTTAAAAAGAATCCAAATTCAGTTTCGTTTCACTTAATTTTAAGCTTCTTGAATGACGAACTTGTGTGTCTATTGAGGTTAAATATTTAAGAATGTAAGACACAATAAACCAGTGATAGAAATATATATCAAGTCCGTGCATCTTTTTGGTACCTTAGAAATTTTTATTGTAGTGTTGTACGTCTTTCCATTGACCTAGTTAAGTATAAGTTTTATCGCTTGAAAGTTGGAACTGCTATTTTAGCAAATGACTGTCGGTAGGTTGTAGTTATTGTAGCACTTGATTTGAACTTGTTTCTGAAGTTTATGTGAGAGTTTATCATGCATATTTGATGCAGCTAACCAACACAATAAAGAGTGGAAACCAAAATCAAGCCAAAAGTCAGGTGTTAATAATCCTGGAGTTATTGGAACACCTAAGAAGTCTGCTTCACCCCGTGCTGATGATGCCAAGGAGTTGGATTCTGAAACCGCTAAATTGCAAGAGAATTTTTTTCAAGTAAATATTTATGAAAATGAGAATGTCATCATAGCACAGCATATTCGAGTCCCGGACAATGATCGCCACCGACTTACTTTTGGCAGCTTTGGAGTGGAACCTGATTCATCAAGGAATTTCATTCGGGGTTTTCATGCCTCTAGTGTTGCAGAAGACTCAAATGGGGAATCTGCTTCGAGGTTGGCCTTTTCTCCTAAGTAATTACTTACATTTGGTAGAGTCTAAAGTTCAAATTTTATTCTTGAGTCAAGGCACTGTTTCTGATTTGTTCTACTTGTATTTGATCTAAGCAGTTTGTCTGTGTCTGCTCCCAATACTTCCAGTGATGATGCTGCTGCTGGCAAGCCCATTGAGATTTTAGATTATCAACTTAGAAATTCTGGATCTGACTCTCCACCCTCTGGTACCGCATCTGAGCATCAATTGCCTGATAAGAAAGATGCTTCAAGTCCCCAGAATTTGGGCAGTTATGCCGATATTGGAATGGTCCAGGACAACAGTCAATCCTATGCTCCTTCAGAGTCACAACAGCAGCAAGATCCTCCTGAATTACCTGGTTTTTCGGTAAGTAGAATCTTGTAAAAATTGACTAGTGGCATTTAAATTCAAACCTTTGATCTTTCTTGATGAGTATTTGTCAAATTTATTAGTTAGTGAAACTGATTTGAAGCAACTTTGAATTTTGGGATGAATACCCCTTCTCTTGATTGCTCCTTGCAATGGAGTGTTCTGATATTGGTGTTGGCTTGATAGCAGGCATATGATCCCCAAACTGGTTATGGTTTACCATATTTTAGACCCCCAATAGATGAAACTGCAAGGGGCCAGGGTCTACCATCTCCCCAGGAGGTTAGTGCCAGTAACATGCATTCAAGTATTATTCATTCCGGAAAAGGCCTTTTTATCACTTAAATTGATGCAAATTCTAAATGATAACTAGGCCTTAAGCATGCATGCTGCCAATATCCCTGCATCAACAATACCAATGGTTCAGCAGCAACAACCTCCTGTAGCACAGATGTATCCTCAAGTTCATATGTCCCATTTTGCTAATCTGATGCCATATCGTCAGTTTGTCTCCCCAATTTATCTACCACAGATGGCAATGCCAGGTTATTCCAGTAACCCTGCTTATCCGCACCCATCAAATGGTAGCAGCTACTTGCTCATGCCAGGAGGTAGCTCTCATCTTAGTGCAAATGGCCTCAAGTATGGGATTCAGCAGTTCAAACCAGTTCCTGCTGGCAGTCCTACTGGGTTTGGAAATTTTACCAGTCCTTCTGGGTATGCAATCAATGCTCCGGGTGTAGTTGGGAATGCTACAGGTCTTGAAGATTCATCTCGGACCAAATATAAAGATGGCAATATCTATGTTCAAAATCAACAGGTAAATAAATGTTCTACGCTCTCATAGCCATTAGAGTATGAGGCACGGATAAACTAAATTTTGAGGCATTAGTGACTGTGAGGGTCCTTGATTGTCCTGTTCCATCTGGTTTTGGCAGTGTAATTGATCAGCCAGAGCAACTTGTCTTGTTATATGCTTGAAGAAAGTTCCAACGAGTGAGAAAGAGTAATGTACGTTATGAAGATAACTAGCTAGGATATGTAATTCAGGTTTTTTGAGTGACTGATATTGGTGTCTGTATCTGAATTAGATATCATATCAGAGTAGTGAACCCTGAAATATCACAACCATAGGTTGCTTTAATGTTATTTATTGAGTCGAGTCATTGTTCGTACATGTGGAGCTGCAGTCAATGAGTGCACCTCGCACGTGTGAATTATGATCGAGAATATATTGGAAAAGTAATGAACAAAAAAATAATGGAGAGGTTCTCAAGCATGAGTTTTGTAGTTTGATTTTTGTAGTATTGACTTTTTTTATTGATTGCGTCATGATATCAAAATTAAGTGTGTTGGAGGTGTAGTTGTTATTGTCAAATAACAATATATGTGTGTTTTTCCTTGGTTTGATAAAATTTTCCTTTGCCCTTGCATTGTATAGGTTTCAGTTGGCTAGTTTGATTGGCATAGTCTCTTTGCTAACTGCATTGTTATTTGACAGGCTGATGCATCAGATCTCTGGATTCAAAACCCGAGGGAGCTACCAAGCTTGCAATCTGCTGCATACTACAATCTGCCACAAACACCACATGGTTATATGCCATCTCACACAGGCCATGCTTCTTTTAATGCTGCTGCTGCTGCACAATCTTCTCACATGCAATTCTCGGGTTTGTACCATCCTCCTCCACAGCCTGCTGCAATGACAAACCCACATCATCTAAGCCCTGCTATGGGTGCTAATGTTGGCTTTGGGGTTGCTCCAGCTGCTCCTGGGGCTCAAGTAGGTGCTTACCAACCGCCTCAATTGGGTCATCTTAACTGGACAACAAACTTCTGAATGGTACCAAGCTAACCCTTTATCTTGTAAGGGAGTGAAGTAGCTATAGAAAGTTTTAAATTTTCTTTGTGAAATAACCCAGTCTTTTTAATTCAATGCATAATGGTGTTCAATCTCTTCCAACTCCTTTTAATTGCTCTAAGCCATTGGTGTGATATCTAGCTTAGCGTAATAAAAATGGAAGATTAAGATACAAGATATATAGTAAGTGTTTTATATTGTGAATCAAAAACCAAATATGATGTAGGTAGAAGAATCATTTAGAAAGAAATGATAAAAATAATGTTTTGCGGAGCTCTTTCTCTTCCTTTCGGAGCATTTTTTAGTAGGTCTTACCAAAAACCAATCATGCATAATCTTAGCTGCCAAAATGATTTTGATTTTATTTGTTTTCTTGATCCTCGGAGTTAACTGATTAATTCAAGATACCCAAAAATAAAAAAGGGTTTTGATTTTCTTGCACTTCAAATACCCAAAAAAAAAAAAGGAAAAAAAAAAAGAAGGGGTTGATTTACTTGGTCTGTTAGGTATAAGATGTACTTTTGTGAGATTTGCTAGTGAGCATGGGAGTTTGACAGACTAAACAGTGCAAAAACCAGAACTTGTTCAACTTATTATATAACCCATTGCACTGCACTCCTCCACCTAAGCTTTCTCTTAGGATTTTCATAATTCATTAACGTATTACAACTAAGTTGGATCTCTTAATTATTATTGTTATTAGTAGTAGGAATAAGTATTATCATTGAAAGGGTTTAATGTTCCATCAGTCAGATGAGAGATTGTTTATGTTTCTTGATGTTGGTTGCCTCGCCTCGCCTTGCCTTGCCTTTCCTGTGTTGTTTTTTTATAAAGGAGGGAAAAAAGGAAAGCTGGGGCGAAATCGTTGTGGGTGGGGGGAACGGGGGAAGACTTTGCTTGCTTGTATGTGTTTCCGAGGTCATAGTTGGCGCTTTCTTCCTTGGGGATCAAAGACATTCGCTTCCTTAGCTTATGTCCCATTGCCATTGCCATCGTCAGCCCATCAGGTTGTTGTTGGACTTATAAGGCTAAACCCTTCCATCATTTTTCATGGGTATCCATCCATCGATCTATTTATCTATCTATCATCTATCTCAGCTCTCATCCTTTTGATTTGGGATTATATTTGTTGCTTGCTCTTAATTTAATTGTTTTGTCTACATTTATGACATAGCTGTAAATATTGTGGAAAATTTCAATATCAATCTATGATATCGTAATAAATTTGTCCTTTTAACCCAAGAAAGGGAAAAGATGGCCCCAGATGATGTCAAATATAGAATTTGCACGTTTTGGATTTGATTTGAATTATTTACATTTTTTTTATCAAGTTATTAGTACAACAAGAAATTATAATTTATTGTAAAATATTATATAATATATATATATATATATATATAAAGCTAACGGACGAATCAAACAGGGAAATAACAAATAATTTGATAAATGAAATTCTCATGTAATAAAACTTGAATTTTCGTGCATGATCATAAATTATTTCACGTGCGCAATGCTTCTGCACCACGGTTTTTGGTTAATTCTAGAGGTGACATTTTGTGAATTGAAATTGCATGTCAGTACAATTTTACTTATTTACTAGCAAACAAAAACTCTTATCTTATTTCGTCATATAGGGTTAATCATATATTTCTGGAAAAGCCTATTATTGCTAATTGACGTTCCTACTTTAACGTGGTAGAAAACAATGTATCATGATGTGTCAATCCGCGGGGAGGTAGGCTGGGGTCTATGTCTGTAGTTGGAAATAGAAGTGTCTACGAATCTGATTGGATCGACCTAAAAAAATTTTATTTGTGCTTCCCTAACTTAGTTTGGACTTAGTTAAAAAAAATGCTCTTTTCACTATTTAACAAAAATTTTATTTAATAAGTAGTTATTCATATTAACAAAATATTTTTAAATTTAATTTAATTCAAATAAAATTTATTAAATTAAACGAATAATTCGATTCATAAACATATTTAAATAAAAGGATTGCGTTGGGAAAACGAGGATAAGAAACTTTTTCCCTGTTAGGGCATGTCAATGAACATTTAATTGGAAAATCTCCTTAATCAATATATATTTATATATATTTATATATTAAAATAATTAAATTATCTATAAATAAATTTATATCTATTTAAATTTTTTATTTTTGTCTATAAATTTTCCTTAATCAAAATATATTTAATTAAATTATCTCTAAAAAATTTTAAAATTTTTTAATGCATTATACATTTATCTTTTAATAACCAATCAAATAAATATATTATTTATTTATCTTCTCAATTTTCTTAGGTTTTATATTTGTTTCTCAAATTTTTTTTCATTACTTTGGAACTAGGGAATAAATAAAAGGGAACGAATATTAAATCAAGAGTTTTATTGAAAGTTGAAACTTAATGGTGATATCATATTTCCTATAGTGTAACTCTAAAACCTATTTCGTTGTATATTTTAATCCATAGCACCTAGTAGCAAAGGTAAAACAGTAGGTCTCCAAAGGAGACACTTTATTAAATTTAGTAGTTAGAGTTTAAATTTTCATTACGAGAATTTTAAGTTCGAATCTTCATTATAATTAGATAATTGCGATTACGTGAAATTATGTAATGAGAGAAGACTCTCTCTCTCTTTAAATGTCTAACTAACACATGCACAAAAAATATATATATTTTTCATAAATTCTTTTGCAACAAAATAGGAACATATATACCATCACACTATACTTATCTAAGGGTCAGACGAGTATTAGTCAGGTTGGGATATAGATTTTTTTTTTAATTTTGGGCAGTTCAAATTAATCTGAATTATTGTTCATTAATAATTTTTAATTTAAATTTACTTATAAAAATATATAATATTAATATTAATATTAATATAAAAATAAAAAATAATTTTTAAGATGTTTTTGACTGGTGATACGCGCTTTGGAGCTGACCCAAGCTGGATCTGATCTAAGCATGGATTAAAAATATATATATTTTTAACACATGGTCCGAACCAATCCTAGGATAGATTTTCTATACAAGGCAGTCATTGAATTCAGTCTTGGATTTAACATCCAGGAAAGCATATAATGGCTATAAGCTAAAGGTTTAGATTTATTTTTTGTTTAAAATATTCATAATTGAAACCAAATATTTATTTCAATTGATTTATAGAATTATTTTTAAAGAATAATTTTTGATAAATTTAAAATTAAAATTTCAATTTTTATAATTTTTTTTATTTTCCAAATGCGACCTCATTTATATAAAACAAGAATTTTAACAAATGAAATATTTTATTTATATTATAGACGGTAACTTGATGATGTGATTGTGGCAAAGAAACGATGGAATACATACAACGAATGAGGGGAAATTCCGTGAGTTCAAAGGAAAGAGATGGTGGGAGAAGCAATGCGTTGCATTTGCATGCATACGCATGCACGTTTTGCTTTCTTTTTTGGAACCTCATTTTCTTTTAAGATTAATTCATTAGTGGATCTAAGCTGATCTAAGCTGCCTAATCCTTTCTTAATTAGATTTATCATATCTATTTTTTTTTTCGTTTTGCGCTTTGTTCTAAGCTTAATTAGCCCCTCCGAGTCCACCGCTCCTTTTCATAAAGTTTAGAAGCCATCAGTGTAATCATTCAACTCAACAAGCACACCATATATCCCCCACATCGACCCATGCTGATCTCTTATTATTATTATTATTATTATTATTTTTATTTTGGGTCGCCAAAACCTAAGAAAACAAAAAGATTTTTTGCCAGCCAAAAAGAATTTTCAGATCCTTCCATCTCCATAATTTCATATAAAAGAAAGATTGAATAAAAATCTCTCTGTCGGTGCTAAGTATAGCCAAATTTCCTTTATCTTTATGGAATATACTATATTTTAATAAGCTGTTCCCATTTGCAGAGATGGGCACTCTAGGGAGGGGGAAAAAAAATGAAAATCCTGTGTGCAGGGATCATCTCAACAGTATTTTTTTTTTTTTTGCCACTAGCTAGGCATGCACCGATTAGTTATTATACGGCTAGGAATCTGCTTGCGCACTCATATCAACGATGCCTCCATGCATGCATGCATACATGCATGAATCTATATACATATACAATATAATATAATATAAGGATTTTGAGTTTGTGATGTTGTTGTTTAGGTAAGAAGGAGGTCCATGAAGGGAAGAATACGGGTGACTAGCTTCGAAATTCAGGTTAATTAGATGTTACGTTTCAAAAGTAATTATATTAAATCAATTAAATTATGAATTTAGGTTCGTGATATTGTTTTACGCGAAACTTATTATCTTAATTGGTGCAAAGGCAGGAAAACTGCTAACAAGTTTAGTGCCAACGATGAATGATTTTTAATCTAAGCTTCTAATTGTAACACTAAAGCTGATCGAAAGTCTAATGGTTTCCATCAGAGAAGAAAAGAACGAAAATCTAGCAGGAAATTATGATTTTCAAGAGCCATAATTGAAAAGCTTTTTCTACCATCGAATGGGCTTATTGTTGGGATGTTAGAAATTGGGAAGCAAATTTAACATCCATAAAAGGGCCGAAGAGTGCCCATCAGACATCAGTATAGGACAAAAGGAGACAGTTTATAATAATTTATAATTTTAAGTTTAAAAAAATTACTAATAAAAGAAAAGCATATGATATATTTAGTTTAGTTTGTTAATACAATCATTTTAATTTAAAAAATGATATTAAACAAGTTTAAATTTCAAATTCTTTTATATGTGATTTGTTTTTTTATCTTAGATTGTAACTTTCTTTATACGAAAAGAGGAATAAAAAAAAAAGGAGTATATAATTGCTAATGAAATGGACTATGAATTAGTGAAATTAAAGCAGTATTAAGTACATGAACCACATAATATATCAATATATCCATGTTTGGTGTTTAAGGGTCATAAAATGATGATCTTCTTTGTAAATTATGATATCATAAACTAATTATGCTTTTTATTTTCATTCCCTATTCACCATATCAACTGCATAATTATACTGCTGATTTGCTAAAAAATTGGACATTAGCATATTATCATAAAAAGATTAAACATATGCATGCCGATGATCGCGGTAATGTTATGATACAATATAAATTAGAACTCATTATTTTCCTAATCTCCATTTGCTTCTTAATTTTTCAGTTTTTCCTATTTTCCTATACGAAGTTCCTCTCGGTATATGTTCCCCAATATGCTCAATTTTTTTATATGAAAAAAAGTCGAGATTTTAAAAAATTAATAATTTATATATATAATTTTTAATAAAATTATATATTTACCTCATGTTTATATTTTTATATCATATTATAATTTTATTTTATTTTAATTCTTTTTGCTGTTTGCAATATTATCGGGTTTAAGCCCATAGATAAATAATCGTACTTCTCACTCGGCCTTTGGAGACGGTAACGCTTAATTTCACAACGTAGTTGCTCTAAACCTTTATATGGCATCCAAGTTGGCAACAAAATGGTGACGCTTTAAATTTATTCTATTAAATAATTTTTCATTAAATGTATTGAAACTTATCAAATTATTTTTTAATTAATATATTTAATACAAAAAAATTACTATATACAGTATATTAATTATTTCTAAAAAATATTTAAAATACTCAATATCAAATATGCTAACTTGAAAAGAAATTAAAAGAAAAAAAGAAACCAATGAAAAGGACCCCTGCAGATCAATCTTGGCTTTGCTGTTAGTAACCTAATTAATTAATAAAAGGCCAAAAAAGTAATAACTCTAATTAATTAAATAATTAATTAATTTGCCAAATCATAATTCCACCCTGGCATTGGTTCCAGCTTGGACCCACTTTCCCTAACCATTTATATAAATGCTTTCGAAAGAGTGAAACACAGTAAAGCAAATAAAATAAAATAAATAAAATAAAAGTCCCTCTCTCTCAAATCATCTTTCTCTGTTTCTCTCTTCTCTTCAGGCGTGGCTTTTGGCTTTCATTACTCTCTTCCTTTTTTTTTTTCTTACTGGAAGCCATCAAGAATACATCAATGAAAATGTCTGCTTTCTTCTTTCTCTTTGTTTCTTTGACATAATTAATCATGGCTTGTTGTTGCCATTAATCTCTTTTCTCTTTCATTTGTTTCCAGCTTTTTGACACTCTTTGAAGCAGACAATATCATTCAAATCCCACTGTTCGATTCTCTCTGTTTGTTTCTCTCCTGATTTCTCAGCTTCTGTTTTTTCTGTTGGTTTTCACCATATAAAGCTACGGACATGTGGGAGAAAACGCCGAGAGAAGATCGGTATCGAAACAGGAGAGAATACCCATCTTTCTCTTCAACTCTTCTTGATGCTATCTACCGTTCGATTGATGAATCCGATGGTAGTAAAGGGGAGGAAGAGCTGGTTTTTTACAGAAGAGAGATTACCATGAGGAAGAAGCAGAGCAACAATAACAGTTCACTGAAACGAGAAGAAATGACGAGGCTTCAGCGTGCTTGCATGATCGAGAAATGGATGGAAAAGAAGGTAATTAGCTGTGATTATAATAATAATAAGGTTGTCAATAGACGAAAATCCATGGCGGATTCTGAAAGAAACTCTAGAAATGACTTTGATCCCATGTTGTTGAACTCGAGCTCTACCTCCTCTGATTCTAGCTGTGGTGGTGGCTTTTCATCGTCTGAGTCAGATTCTTTTTATGGTGCAAAATCAAGGTCGTCATCTTCATCAAGTTATTACACTAGCCATTTCCATAGGCCTAAGCCTATTCGGACGAGCGATTCAGCTCGGCCTGAGAGATGCGAAAGGCCTCAACATGAAGTTGAAAACAAATATTCCCATGCCGCTGCAGCCGCTACAGAAAAGCCAAAGCACGAAGGTGGTTTTGTGAGAACAAAATCTAAGGCCTTGAAGATTTACAGTGACCTCAAGAAGGTTAAGCAACCGATATCTCCAGGTGGCCGGCTTGCAAGCTTCCTTAACTCGCTTTTCACCGCAAAGAATGCAAAGAAGGCAAAGATTTCATCGTCAGGGACGTACGAGGAAAGGAAGTTAAAGTCCGAGCAAGCAAAATCAACATGTTCTTCAGCTTCCTCGTTTTCAAGATCCTGTTTGACCAAGACTTCATCTTCATCAACAGGGAATGGGACAAAAAGATCGGTCAGGTTTTGTCCCGTTAGCGTTATTCTTGACGAGGATTCCAGGCCATGTGGGCATAAGAACATCCTCCATGGAAATGATCATCAAACGCCCACAAGAAAAGAGCTTGAGTTCCGCAACATAGAAGAAAATCGTCGGGTTGCGGAAGCCACAAAGGAGCTTTTAAACTGTTACAAGAAGAAGAAGAAGAAGGAAGATTGTTATATGAGAGATATGATCTGCAATGGCAATAAAGAGTCCACTGACAATGAAGCGGACGACGACGACGAAGATGCAGCTAGCTATGCAAGCTCCGACCTCTTTGAATTGGATAATCTTTCAGCCATTGGTAACGAAAGGTATCGAGAAGAACTGCCAGTGTATGGAACAACCCATCTCGATACTAATCGAGCCATTGCTAATGGTTTGATTGTGTAATATCAGTTAAACAATTTGGGGGGTTTACATTAATAAAAAAACAATATTAATTTCTCTTCTGGTATAACATTAAATTAAATTATTCCCTTTCATATTCTTATAAGTATTCTTCACTTTACATTCATCATTTTTTTTCCCTTTGATTTCCATAAACAATGAGCAAACATTTGTCTGCTAATTAAGACATGAACAGAAACAGAGAGAGAAAGAACATGAACATGAACAAATAATGATCATTGTCTAAAGAGCAAGAAATTAAATAAAGTCGCTAAGATATAAACAAGTGATTGAAGATTCTGAAATCGCCCGTTACCGCATAATTCGAGTATTATATTTATTATTTTGTACGATAAAATTAAATTTAAAATATTTTATATTTATATAAATTTTAATATATTTTTATATTCATATTTTTTATATTTTAATTAATTTTTTATATAATATTTATGTAAATATGTGTAATATTATCGAGTAAAACGTATCAGAAGATTAAAGACGAGGTGAAAAGCAGGGGCAGAATTTCTAATCCTACCATCCAAATTAAAGCTTTTTTAATGAGCTGTCAAATTTGTGGGCCCTTCGTTGCTTCAACATAACACTAATCTCCAACCGAAACATCCATTTCGGGTTATTAGTCAAAACAAGAAATGCATCAACATTATAACTTTTTATTTTTTATTTTTTTGGGTATATGCAAAAATTAAACATATAAAAAATTTTCAATATTTATTAAAAATCATGTAATCCATTGATAAGAAAAAGGTTGAAAATGCACTCCATTCACCTAAACTATTACACTTAAAAATCTATATTTTTTTTGGGTTTTATTTATTTTTATTATTTTTCAATTCGTTATATTGTTAATTTATTTTTTTATCACTTTTTGTTAATTAATTTTATTAGTTGCCTTTGACACTAAATAAGCATATGTAACACATTAGTTGCATACATAAGTTTTCTTTTTATTTTAAAAAAATCCAATCCTTTTTTTTTAAGTAAAGAAATTCATGCTACATAGGAGTATGAGTTTTAATATATATGTGCATATATATATATATATATATCATCTATGTGCAAGAAAGAGTTTTTAAGTTCGATTCTCATCTACTCTAATTTAAGAAACAAAAATAATGGTACATTACTTTATAAATTATGCAAAATTTAATGTGTCACATTTAAAGGGGACAATATATATATATATATTGTGGTATTTTAACATTTGTCTTATTGTTTACTTAAACCCTAGTTTAGAAATTAAGTCTTGTGTTAAACGGGAGATCAAGTAAGCTAATCTATTTTAAGCAATGTATAAAGGTAAATACAAATTGCAACTAGACGTAATTATAAATTTATAATTTCAAGTTTCTAATTATAAAGCTACTCAATAAATTGTACCATCTATCTAAGAAGGTTTTAATTTCAAGATTCTGATTACAATATAAAAAAAAAGTTCGATAACCATAGATTCATGCAATAAAAGATCGATTACTTATTTTTATTTTTAAATACAATTCAAAAACTTATTTAAATATTATCTCGAAAAAAGATTAATAAATATAAAATTGAATTTTATGATTATTAAACAAAAGCAAATGGGTATTAGTGGCAATAAGAAATCATTAATATCTCCCCAAGTATTCATAGAAAGCAAGATGTTAAGATGCACTTAGGAGGACCACTAAATCTTAACAGTTTGGAAATTGCATTATCCTAATTAAGTAATCATAACATATACTTAATACTAATTAATTAACTAGCATATTTTAAGGCAAAATTTTAGAGTTAGCAAAAGACCGTAGGAAAAGAAAAAGGCTATCCTATGCTATAGTCAAAAGTGTTCTAGGCTCTAAATTGTCTATGGAATATGAAAACAATTAATAATTAAAAAAAGCGAGGCCCAGCCTTTTTTTTTAGTTATAACTAACTAATTAAATTAAGCAACAAGAAATGACATTTTCAAAGCAATTTGCCATTAAACCCATCGATATGCATGTTGGGTCTTCAAAGAATATTAAATTAATTAGTACTTTTATCTTATAGTTTCACACAGGGATTATCAATTAATTAACTATCCAATTAAAGATTTAAGATCTTCTTTGATATATATCAACAGCAATTCTTTAATTTTTTTTCTTAATTAATTCCCCCCTTTGAAAAACTTTTGCTTCCTTTTCCTTAGGTTGGTGAGGTGGGGGATTTGGATCTAGCAATCCTTGTATTTATCTTATTCTTATGCATTTATGTACTATATATATATATATATATTCATGTAATACTATTTTTTCATGCCGTTCTATATATTATTATATATTTTAATTATTTTTAATATTATATTTATGTAATATGCAAAGTTAATGGATCTGATGATAATCCAGTGAGATGGTGGCTCTGTATAATTACTCATCCAAGCAACCGTTGACTATTTTCTTCAGCAGCCATACCCCCCAACCATAGTCGGCACCCTTTGTTGAGGCCGACTGGAAGCATTATTCTTAAACAAGTGGAGGTTTATTTCAATTTTAGTACCTTGGTTATTGTTGGATGGCGGTGCTGTGCAGGTGGGTGGCAATCAGAAGGGTTAGAGATGGTTCAAAAATTCCACATTTAGTCATCCGTGTTTTGTGTCGTACTTTTATTATTATTTTTATATTATAATTATGTTCAAAATATTTTATAATTATATAAATTTTAATAAATTAATAAGTAATATTATATAAATTTACATAATCTATTATTCTCACACTTAAGAAAAAAAAATCAAAAACTTAAAGCAGATCGTTAGCAAGTAAAATCTGATTTAACTGTTTCTGGCGGATTCATTTCATAACAATTTACTTATTTATTGCCGAAGGCCCCTTTTAGTTCCCCATACAAAGAATCAACACCAACTAACAGAAATAAGAATCGTAGCTATTATATCATCAGCTTAATTACGCATCTAGGCAAAGCCCTTGACGAGGCATGCATGTCACTTACCAAACAAGCATAATTCACTTCCTCACTGGCTGGCACCTTAGCCGGCCGATTAACAAGATACACCGCAGGGGCCTTTTTTCATTTTTTTTTTTTGGCATGGCAGACCAGTTTTGGATTAGTGGCTGAGTCCACCACAAATTCGCTTTGATCATTGGCTCCGCAATCTTTATAGTTGTCCATACAAATGGGTACATGCTGGGTCAAGAAAATGCAATGACTGATCATTTTTTGTCGTAGAAATTACCATTTGTCTCGAACAATAAGTGGTTTTAAGTAAAAATTTAAATTACAAATATATATATTTTTTATTGTATTGCATTTATTGCAGTTAGAAAATATTATTATAGTTAAATATTAATTGCAATAAGTATTGATGAATAAGAACTTAAATCGTAAAATAATAATTATAATATCACATTGAGGCCATTATTATTCAAATCCTCGTAGCCTCAATTTGTTAGCATTTCTTTTAGGAAATTGTCCTTCTCAACAAATTGGCAGCTATATATATATATATATATATATATATATATATATATATATATATATA
>JBBYHM010000004.1:4240564-4259928 GCA_038381775.1 Adansonia rubrostipa | reverse complement strand
AAAAAATTAAACAGATTCATATACGGGACATACTTATACCTAATAGTCGTACTCCATTGCATCCACAACAAACACCTATTTTGAGGTACATTATGGAGCATATATTAATTTATTCATACTCATAAATTAGAATTGATTGATTTATGTGATTATATTTATTTATTTATTTTTGGTATACGGTAAGAGGTATACTAGATTTTTGTCTGAACCTAAATTTTTTCAGGACGATTTTAAAGACAACTCCTTATATTAATTCAGTACATTCAAAATTTTACTTATAATTTTTTTTAACAAGAATTAAACCTAACTTCCGAGCCTCCAGAGAAAGGAAGATGAAGGTGGTTAGGTCTTCAAGGGAGCCTTTTTCTCGCTATCAGATATTCGAGCTGGAGCTGTTGAATGTGATTTGAAGCGGCCTCTCCCTCCACCTTTTTTTCCTGGAAAAAATCCCAACAAAACCTTATCCTTCTATTTACATTTTTTTTAAAAAAAGTACATTTGGTCTTTTTTGCCCATTGGAGCCAAGCAAGTTCTTAAAATTGTTGGAAAAAGATGATGATGAATCCATGAGACTGACAGCATTAGAGATTACCATGAACATGGATGAGTTAAAAACAGTTTTTACACTACCTTTTTCTTAATAATCTGAACGTCTTCATCCTCCAAAGCGTGGCCCAGGCCACAATGTTGACGGTAGTGCCTTGCACTTGGACCGCATGCTAGAACGTATTTCACATCCTTCATCAAGCTCCTATATAGGAATTTGATTTACAAAAGTCGTCCACAGTGCACCCACCCCTATCCTTATCTCATACCAACAAAAAAAGAATGAAGCGAACGAAAGAACAATCCTGGAAGTTCCTGCATGAGATTGAACGGTACACACAGTCCTACATTGCTTCTACTCTTCATTTTTTTTAAAGTATCCGTGTTCGATATATTTTTAACACAAACATGAAAATATGACCCTCCAAAGACCCTATCTAAATTCATGAAAAAACTTAGAAAAAATTAAACATACTCGTATCTAACACTCACATCCGAGTTTGAGGAATATCAGTATAAGACTATTAGAGGTAAATGCAATGACAATAATATATGTGACCTTCAGCAGAGAGAACCACAGGATCACTGAAATCAGGTTCCTAGCCTTTGTGATTTGCACATACTCTCACAAGCCCCATCTCTTCCCACATCCTTGAAAGCAATCTACGTTCAGCTGCAATAACAAGCAACAGGCATACAGGTCAACATTTTTCTTGAACCATATGCATCAAATATGAAACCGATAAGCAAAAAGTTTTCTCCGACCATTTTCCTAGTATGTTGTTCTTGATGTATAGTAGACAGCATGTTAGTATCCTTTTGGAAAGTAATCGACAATGTAATTCACAAAAGCATGAGGAATAAAATGCTGAAAGCATCAGATTTCATCTAATACATGATTATCAATCAATAGCAAAACCTTATAAATGAGAAAAAAAGGTCAAGAGGTTCTGAAAATGTCATTAGAAGATACCAGTAACATTTTAAAACCAATAAATATACTCCTTAACTTCCATTCTGATTATCTATTATTGCCGAAAGCCATTCGCATTTAAACAAGGATAGAAGAACATGCCTTCAGATTGCAGCTTATGGCAACGGAATTTGACTGCCGGGCTAACTTATCCACATCATCAATACCTATGACATCTATCTTGCTGTTAACATATACACACTTAACATATTTGCAGTTTCCTTCAATTGCATCGATAAGATCATCACTGTACCATTCTCATGAAATAGAACCTGAAAAGAATCCATCAGGATTGCCTCAGAGTAAGGGAACACCATTTGTAACAATGAATTGATTCAATTGAATGTGGAATTAAATCACTTACTTGAATACATACCTCAGCAGTGTGAGTTTTGTATTCATGTAGAATTTGATAACAGAATTTCTCATCCACATGAATTAAAGGTAAAGTGCTGCTGAAAGATATGCCTCCGTTTTTTTTTTTTCCCTTTTTGAAATATATCTGCAAAATGAAATAAAGAAACCCAAAATGAAGCAAACTGCAGGGAAAAAAAAAGAGGGGGGCAAACTACAGATATATACCATGTGGTTAAGAGCAGACTGATATGCCCTTTGAGGTTTTAAAACTAACACTCAACTATCCTGAGATTTATTTTATTATTTTCTGTTTAGTTTTTCCTAAGATCCTTTTTTTACCCATCTTTTTCCTTTATCCAAGTACTCCACCTCTTTAAAGTCTAAACCATATCTTATAATTATTTTTTTGATAGAATAGTGTTCATAAAAAAAAAAATGAAGCAATATCTCTCTCCAAACCACTTGATCCATTCTTAGTTCTTCCTTCTTATTTCCTCATTCACTATTTTTTTACTCTCTCTCTAAACTTTATCTTTCATCTAACTAATCAAAACCCAAAAATATCTCCATAGAAAATGAAAGATCAGCCACGTGAAAAAAAAAAAATGTCACCTATCATCGCCAACAGACCATTACCACCAAAAAATAAAATTTAAAATTCAACAAATACCCATCAACCTACATGTTGTGAATTACCTACACATCAACAATCATTTATAGCCACATCCAAATGCTTCTAAAAAACAACCAAGCTTCTTGAGCATGAAATTTATTGGAGTTTTTAAGAGTAATCTTTAAAATGAAGAGCTAAGGGTTCTTGAGAGAAATTGCAAGACTTTGTAAGGAATGAAGAACGAAAAAGACAAAAAAAAAAAAAAAATGAGGGATGAATGGAGAGCTGAACCAAAGAATAACCATGAGAAGGAATTTTTTTTTGAAAGCAATTAATCTTCAGCTCCAACCCCAAAGAAAGGGCAATCCTATCTCCTAAGAAATTTTAAAGAATTTTGTTTTAAGGGAGATAGATCTAAAAATTTAGAGAAAGAAGGTAATTTTTCTTGGAATGAAAGAAAAAAAAAAGAAAATGAAAAAAGGTACGAGACATGACAACTAAAGGAGAATTAAATTAAACAGAATTAAGTTGGTAACTAATGGAAAATAATAAATAAAGCTAAGAATAGTTCAGTGTTAGTTTTTAAACCTTGAAGGGCATATTGAATCCCTTAACCATAAGGTATATACCTGGAGTTTACACAAAAAATCATGAGAACTTAAATAAAATTGAACCAGTCAATGTTAAACCATTTGTAACGGGAAAATCTTTCCCTTTTTTTTTCAGCCAAAGAACAACGCAATACTTCAAAATCTAGAGATGCGTCTAATATATTATTAATGACACCACATAGATAACGGTTAGGGATGAACTTACTCAAGCTGGTCTCTTGTTTAAACGCAAACCCACAGCTTCCAGTTCCTTGGTTAATACCTGTGATGACCCTCACTCTGAGGTTTTCATAGCAGGTAAGGGAATAGTGGATAAAAACAGTGGAAAAACAGCAGAAAAATAACATAACTCCAAAAAGTGTAATGGTAAGCAAGTCATCAGAATGAATATTCAAGATTTGGGAAATGGACACATGTATTGATAGAATTGACAAGCTTATAGCAAATGTGAAAAATTAAAACTACATCACATCTTTCAACAGTTTAAACCGCTAGTAGTCACCAGAAAGCTTGAAGTATGAACAATAACAAGAGCATGAATTGAAAGCCTAGTAAGAGGGAAAAAAAAAAAAAGAAAGAAAGAGTGCAATGAGTATTAAAAATAGGGAGGGAAAGGCAGAATGATTCAAGAGAATGACGCTGCGGATCTATTCTGATAGCAATCCAGAAGAAAGAATATATGTCACAACAAGTACACAATACACCCAGGGAGGTAATTGGGAAGCTTAAATCAAGAAAAACTATTTTGCATCTTACAATTAGATGTTCAATTTTTTCATACATTAAAGGAAAATGAGAGATATTAATTTCCTTGCACGTTTATATATATATTTTTTTAGAATTTTCCAACCAAACCTGACACTGCGATCAGAACAGTATTAAACACTGCTGACTGCTCTATTAAGTTCCCAAGTTACAAAATAACATCTTATGAGCATCCTAATCAATTTTTACCATATTATAGTAAGCAAAACCACCAATTCTTCAACACCAAAAACTACCATGTCATATAAATACTTACTTTAGAGGCATCAAGAACCATAAGCACAAGATCTGACGACTTCGCAACAGCAATAACCTGAAAATGGGCAGTCTCATAAAATATCTTGAATTCAAAAAAACTACCATACCAAACTGAGGATAAGAATGGATAGTACAGATCATAGAGCTGAACAGTAAGTAAGAGGAAGAAATAATATTATCTTTTCCTTAGCAGGAATTTTGGATGTAGGCGTACACCACCCCCAAACCCAACTTCAATGTAATAGTGGCCAAGGAGCATGTTAGGCATTCAGTCAAACAACATCTGATAATAATTTATCAGAATTTCCCTAATTTAGCAACAACAGTTTTTATACCAAGAGATGACAACAAAAATCACGACATAAAACTAGAAGCTGCAAAGTTTTACCTGCCTCCCACGTCCCTTGCCTTCAGAAGCACCTTCAAAAATTCCAGGAAGATCAAGCAGTTGAATCTTAGTATCATTGTAATGTATGATACCAGAAATGCGAGCAAGTGTTATCAACTCATAAGATGCAGCTTCTGAATGAGTTCCTACCAACATTGTTAAAAGGGTTGATTTACGCTGCAGTCAGATTACCATGCAATGCTTAGCTTCCTCCGCAAAGAACAAATGTCACAGAGGGCACATATGCATGTCTGTACTAATCTAAAAGCACAACAGGTATTTTCCTATATATTTGTGGAAGTAGATGAAGCGAGCAGGTAACAACGAAGGTCCTGGCAATATCAATATATTAATCTTCAGTAAGAAAAAAACCAAAACCATCTTACTACAAGACTGGGCTTCTCCAAGTTTTGCCAAATGCAAGAGTTGTATATAGCTCTTACTTTCTTATTAAGAAAATGAAGACGCATGTTTTCAAGTGTTAAATTACCGAATTTGGAAATCCTATTAACGCTACACGTCCAAGACCAAATTTTGTAACTTCAAAACCCTCTCCCCTCCACTAGAACCCTGATTAATAAATTCAAAAATAAGTTTGAAAGGAAAAAGAGAAATAATATTGCATGGCAAGTTTAAAGAAAAACTATTGAAACCTATAATAGATTACCAGCCAGGCAACAAACAGCTCAATAATTTAGAACACTTAAAATATATTAAATAACTAGTCAGTGGCCAACCGAGCAAAAAATAAATAAATAAATAAATAACTCGTTCGAGCAGTTAGATATACATAAAGTTATGGTAAAAAGAGACTAAACCACCTAGAAAGTGGAAATAAAAGCTATAAGATTAAACAACTAATAATAGGAAATTAATAGATCGATCAAAACTTAGGAGTGTTAAAAAGATTACCAATGGTCACGTTATTAGTAGCACAAGTACATTAAAATGTGGCAAAGCAGAATTTCGAGAAAAAATGAATGCATATTCATAATATACACAGAAAAAAAAAAAAAAAAAAAGAAAGAAAAGAAGGTAACTTTAGAATCCATTCATGATAGAAAAGAAACATTCATACTTTGGGTGGCTCTAGTAATTGTGTCCTTAGCTTTGCAATCTTTGCCTTGAGCTGACCAGGATGGTACTCTGTGTATTCAGTAAGAAAAAAAAAAAAAAAAAGAACATTGGTTATACCATTCAGTATTTTTCAACAGGATCAATAATTATCAAATACTAAAAGACAAAAATGGATTTGAAAATCGAAGGAAAAAGAAATTTCAGTTCTTATACGCATGTAAAGATATAAAATGGCATACCTGTGGGCTTATTTTTCCGGGTTCGAGCCATCTAGGTTTCAATTTCTTTAATCCTCCCAATAATCCCCATTGCTTTCTGATTTCAAGTACTACCCTAATGAAATAAGAACAAGGACACAGCATTAGCTTCTAAAAGGTGTCATTGTAGATGTAAAAAATACAAATACGTAAAGAAATAAAAAAGCAAAATCCTGCATAATCATACAAAAACAAAAGCATATTGAAAGAAAATCTCAACTTTGATGAGAACCCATTGATACCACGGGATGAAGAACAATTTAGAGACAAAATCAGTGAAGGTGCCCGTGTTTGATTGATGAGAAAAATGATGCGAAAAAAGATGAGGGAAACTTGAGAATGTTGAAGTAATTCGACTCCTCTTAACTTTTCTCAATCTCTTTGTAATTACATGAATGTGAATGGTGAAAGGGAAAAGAAGTTGATCGTTGATCATATCCGATAAAAAGAAAGCGGATATTAGAAATAGTTGGGAAAAATCGAATTTGAAGGATGTCACGGTAACTTTGTAACTGTATAGAACTGATTGCAAGAAAGAAAGAAAGAAAGAAAGAGATAGAAGATTTACTTAGAGAATGACTTACCAGAACTGTGTGAAAGGCGACCTCTGGAGCAGGAGAAAGAAGATGATGATCAAGTAGAACCAGACATAAGAAGGTCATAAGAGTCACAATGACAACAAAAAAAATACGATCTAGATTTTGAAAGCCCAATTGAGGATCTAAATTTTGAAAGGATCTAGACATCCAAAAATAAATATAAAAAATAAAAAGACGAATATCCTTTTGAACTACAGTATTTGTTTTGATTTAATTCAAGTTTTTTAATTGAGAGAGTTGTAGGTTTTTTTTTTTTTTTTTCCAATTCAGTTAGATTTCAGTTTTTTTATTCACTTAAGGCAGTTGTAGGCTTTGTTTTCTCCACTGCGATTTTCAATGCAATTATTCAAATTAGACGTGTAAATATTTTACCTCCAATTTTTTTATTTACTCTTGTCATCCGATTAAAAATTTATTTTTATATTAATGTTTATTTATATTTTATATTAAAATATAAAAATATTACAAAAAATTGAATGGGTAAAAAAATTTACCTCCACCACGGTTCAGTTGTTCCCTGAACCCTTGAGCTCCAGTCCACGAAAGGAGCTCCGGTGGGGTACCATACCAGTAGGGGCCCCCAACAATTTGCCCTTGGTACTACCCTAGCCGGAGAAATCCGAATGAGGCCTCAGACAATCACGGCCAACACCAAGGACTTCCCCACACTTACCACCATGCTTCCACCAGTCATTTAGACATTGTAAGATGTCACTTCGCATTGCATGATATTCATCAGTGCCGATTTTCAAATTCTATACAAGTTGTCTTGATAGGCACAGCATACAAATTCTGGTTCAAAAACCTAAGAACAATTCCGAGTCAGCACAGCATATGTTCAAACAAACTCCTTGTCTGCCACATCCAGACAAGCTCATCAATTTTAAGACAACAGGGTTTTCTTTTTTTTTTTTTTCTAGAGAGTACAGAGAATTAGAGTATCTTATTTCTAGTTCAGACAACTAAAATCTATTATTTACTATGTTACAAGTATCCTGGTCTTGCTTCATTTACACTTCTACCACTGCATGTAGCCAGCTTGCTCGCGCTAAGATTTGGCGCTGGAACCTGTGCCTGCATCTCGGCAAGCTCTCTCACCCGTAACAGAATTGGTGCAGGAATGGGCATTGAAGGATGTTTCCGTGAATTAACCTAAATCGTCAACCACAATAAAGAATGAGACTTCTCGTGTTGGTTGTTTCAAAGAACCCCTTCCATACGGAAAAAATGAATCAAATAGAAATGCTACTCATTATTGGAAAAAGTAAAGACGACGATTAGGGTGAAACTTGTCATACCAATATTATTGCAGAACACCATTAAAAAAAAAAAAAAAAGAAAAGAAAAAACAAACTTGATATCTCACCCCTTTGTCTGCAGGTGTCTGGGCAAAGCTAGCTTTCAGCAGATTTCTCCATTTGTCCTGCAAAATATAACATTTATCGGGAAAAGTTGTTTTTCCCAGTCATAACCAATTCTTGTGTTCAACCAAATCCCAAATTTTCGTTCCTTCCACCATCATTTATTTACTGACAAAAATACTATATGCATACCTTGAGATCAACAGAGGTTCTATATGAATAGGATGCAAAGGCAAGCCTTCTAATCTCAGACCATCTGCCAGCTCCATACTTAGACACACCATCAACTAGCTTCGTAACCTCAGAGAGAGTCCAAGCTCGATGATGTTTCCTTCTAAATCCACCTTTTGCTGTGGGCACTGTAACAACCTTATCGTCTGAAGTATCTCCTGATGGATCTACATATTTTAGCGGCATATTCTGCCCCAGATCAGCTGATGACTCTTGTTCCTGGGATTCAGCTACAGACTGAATATATAAACAGAATGTTGAATAAGCAAATAGAGTTCAGTTTCAATCAACTAAAAAGCACAAGATGTAACATAGTTCATGTTATAGATATCATTTACTCTTTTCACCTGTTGCTGTTGCGGAGTTTGCTCGGAAGTAGATTTGGCTTCCAAAACTTTGTTCACACCCCCATTATCCATTTGAGAACTATGTACATCAAGACCCTTCTTTATAAACGTAGCTGTCATGCCCATGCCACTGGGATGGAATTTCTGCAGAACGCGATTCAAGGTGCATCAGTACCATAACCTCTACCATCTACAAAACACCAGTAACACAGGTGATAGATCCTCAATAAAGCATGAGTAAACACACTTTCCATCAAAAATGAGTCAAAGCAAGAAGTAACGAAATATTTCAACTTGCAGGTGACACTTAACTTCCCTTATTTTTGGAAGTTTTGTTTATCCATTCAAGTCTAAATGATCAGGTCAGAAATGAGAACTGATGAATAAAGTCATAAACCAACTAGAGAGCTGCAAGATGCATTTGCAAACTTTTGCAGAGTATTATGAAAGCTAGCAGAGAATATCCAAATGTTCTTTCCAAAAGCAAAAATCAAATTAAAAGACCTAGATATTCAAAGCCACAATTATATCGTGGAGATAGATAAGCAGTATTTTATCCTTTTCACATACCAAAAGTGCCATGACATTCTTCCTTGGCCGGCTTCTTCGAACCCGATAAACACAAGGAACCTGAATCCCAGATCCTCCAAGGGAATCCAACCTTGTGATAACAGTTCTCCCTTCCAAGGACACATTTCTAGCGGATCTGACATGAGATTTTGAAGCCAAGGGTCTAGTCCCAGTGTTTCTAGTTGAAGCAATTAACCTACCACTGTACTCTTTGGACTCCACTTCAGAAAGTTCTTCAATATACCGCTTTGTTGGCTTCCGAACTCTCTTTGCAGCTCTCTGATCTGCAGCAAGATCTACGCTAGCAAAATTGTTTTCCACAACATTATTTATCAATCTCATCTCTGAAGTAGTTTGATGCTCATCAATTTGACTACTAAGGCCATTGAGCAAGTCCTCCTTGTATTCAACTACAACTGCCGGGTGCTCATTGCCAGTAACAGGATTCACATTGTTAGAACTAACTTCTTTACCCTTTTTCACCAATTTATTGTCTTTGATTACAAAAGTTGTAGTTGAAACATCACAAGAATTAGTCAATCCCATGGCAATCCTTCTTTTAAGCCACTGTTTGTCCTTAACAGTAGTGTCTCGCCCAAATGTTGCCTTAAAAACTTCATGGAGTTCTTTAATTGATAAATTATCCAAGCATATTTCGCCCTTCAACTTGGAAAAATCAGGTTTTGAACTATTACAGCTTGCAGAAGTTGATGATCCACCTTCTATTGGCCCATCCAGAGTTTTGAAGCACTCCCGAACAGTCCCAGATTGAGTAACATGATCGTCACTCAAGCTGTGAGCCTTAGAAGGGACAGCTTCCTGCAAAAGAATTTGAGATTGGAGTTTCTCAGCAATACCAGGGAGTTTATCATGCTGTTCACAACAGTGGCTGTCTATATTCATATAATTAGAAGAATGTTCAGGAGGTCGACATGCTAAGCGCAGCCTCTCTTCATGTTTGACTTTGTGCAACATTTCTTCAATGTACTATATGAGATATTGAGGACAAGAAGGATCCAAGATGATTAATAGTTCAAGTAAAGCTAAAACAACTAACTTCAAATCAATCTCGTGCTTGAAAATGTACAAGTAGGGCAAAACAATGAAAGATCAAAAACAGTGAAAAAAAAAAAAAAAAAGAACCTAAAACCTATGGGAACATAAAGGAATTTAAAGAAGGAAAAAGTAAACATACCCCTCCCTCCACTCCGACCTCCCTCCCCCCCCCCCCCCCCAAAAAAAATAAAGGAAAAAAAAAAAGATAACATTGTTCTGTTTAGATACGGACTTCTTACACCTTCTTATTAGCTAGCATGTAGTTGTTATATCATTACAAGTTTAAAATTTTGAAAAAGACACTCATGAAAAATCTTTATCCCCTAAGATTATTTTATTTAAATATAACAGCAAAAAGCTAGAAGCAGGATTGATTTCTTCGTCTTTTTCAAAACAAGAAAGAACAAAGGATAAGTCATCAGAATGATAAGAAGAACAAAAATAATGGAAGAAATGTTAGAATGGATGTAACTTTAACAACTAGACATTCATTCTCACCAGAAACAAGTTCTGCGAATTCCAAAAAGATAGTTTCCACTAAAACTGGAGTGTAAATGCCACAAATTAAGTGCTAAAGCCCTCCAAAAGCATCAAAATCCATGAGTAAAATATCAACATAAACTCCAGCCTCAAACTCAAAAATAAAGCTTTGACAAAGTGGTCTTCAAGAGAAAAATCAAAAAAGATTAAGCCCTAAGCAATGTTTTACATACAAACATGATAAGCATCCATTAATCCATGTGAAGGAAGTTAAGAATCCAAGTGCAGTGAAAGTTGGGAATACCTCAAGGTGTGCGCTTAATTTTTCAGTATCAGCTTCTGTGTTCTCAGACTGTGACAAACCTGGCAAATATTAATCATTCAGAAAATTAGAATATGACAACAAAATTACATGCAAATTGTTCATCCTTTGAGCATAAAAGCTGACACAGCAAGACCAGAAGCAACATCAAAAATCAATAA
This sequence comes from Adansonia rubrostipa, assembly GCA_038381775.1. NCBI lineage: Eukaryota > Viridiplantae > Streptophyta > Magnoliopsida > Malvales > Malvaceae > Adansonia > Adansonia rubrostipa. Next base: position 4,248,956 of record JBBYHM010000004.1, on the reverse strand, counting down.
TTTGAAGAAAGCTACCCACTGCATCTTCAGATACAAAGCTAGATTTTCAAGTCAGCCTTTGCTAATACCGTATTGCTCATACTTTTATTCTGAAACAACTGTTTTCTGATTCTACTTGTTTTTGGTAATGGTTTAGCCAATTCCGTGAGCTTTGCTACACTGAGGGAGAATCTCTCGTACAAGTCTTCATTACTTAGACAATACCTACTTGATATCTGGCATCTTTTAATTTAATTATTTATGCATATAAGGGAAAGATGTAATGTGCATATTTAAGAGGTGATAAAAATGGAAAAATCTGTGAAACAGAACAGAAATTTTTTTATATAAAAAAAAAGCATGCAAAAAAATCAGCCCAGACCATCAGCGCAGATAAAAGTATAATTAAAATCACAAGCGCAAAGAATTATGAAATTCAATTCTCCAGTCAGTAGGCACAATCAGCAGATTAGACTTTCTTATCCTATTTCAATAGGTGCTGAAATAAATAGGTGTTGAAATTTTTCATGATATAGGGCTAAGAAAAGCATACCTTCTGAGCTTTCTAACTGAGGCAACCCAGAGGATGACACTTCATTAGAAATGCACACTAAAGCCTGCCCAGTATCTGCAACGATATGGGTTTCATGCTTCTCATTTTCTAGCAAACCCTCAACCTCCATGAGTTCATCATCTGTCGCAGGCACTAATCTCCCATCCCCCTCAACCTATATGAAATAATTTCAATTTAAGATTGCAAATTAGGATAAATCAAACCTAAAGCTACATGTCCACATTTTTAGCATAGAATTAAACTGGGAACTTAAAAATTATTTTTGCTCTATCATCATCACTCATCACATATTTTTCAATCAAATTAAAGCTTTGAATATTTCAATACTTTTGGCAGAACTCAACCTGCATGTGTTGTTGAGTGAAGCCCACTATGCAAACAGCATTCACAAAATCAGCAGAAGGAGATAAAAGTGTTATTTAAAAAATAAAAAAGATATATCCCTCTCATTCAGATATGCAAAAGCATCATTCTTTTAAAACAAACTCGCTAACCAAGCACACTTCAAAAAGAAGATTTAAGCGAATCAAGGCAGGTTAAGTTGTTTCCTAACATTAACCAGTTTAACTAAGCAAAAGATCAAACCAAACTAACAGCTACAGGCTACAGCCAAAAAAAGAACATTATATTAAAAACTATGGTGTCACCCTTTCATAAACCTATTGTTCCTGTGTTGATTATAAATACTGCATTACCTTCTAAATAATATTTTGATATGACCATATCATTTCAATTGAACCCAACTCCGGTTAGGTGATACTAACCTTGTCATTCAACCAACTTCTATATTTTATTTGTTTTCTAAATGAATAGATGGTAGATATTCACCATATTAATTAGTCATTCCAGCTAATCTGGCCCATAAATTACCAATAATCAAACACCGGTACTGTAGAAAACCCTATACTTATAACAATTTTTAATATATTTTATCTGACACACAGTCAAATAACTTCTCATTAATTTTTCTACATCAATGTAGATCAAACAAAGCAGATCCAAGTCAACATTCTTATACAAAAAAAGAAAAAAGGCAGGAAGACTAGGAGTGTGCATTTTGTCTGTTCGGTTGATTCAGTTAGAAAAAATCTAAAACCGAATTAACGGACTTTGTTAGAGGAACCGACCGAACTGATCGACTTTTTTTATCATAACCGACCAAATTTCGATCAGTTAGGTCGGTTAGTTCGGTTAAATCGGTGTATTGGGTCTTGGGCTAGTGGGTTGTATACTTGGTTTGGGTATATATAAATATATAAATATTAAAAGTTCGGTTGGTTCGGTTAATGATTTTACTAACCGAGAACCGACCAAATTAACCAAATAAACCAACATAACCATCAAACCGACTTAATCAAACCAAATTAACCAAATTCCATTAGTTAAGTCGGTTAAGTCGGTTTGAACCAACTTATGCACAGTCCTAGGGAAGACAGCACAAGTTGTTCATATATCAGTCGAAAAGAATAATTTGAATAAAATTTGCAGAAAGAGGTACCCGAACGAGCTTGTAAACAACTGGATCAGTAACATGCTTTGATGAAGATAAAACCAAGTTACTTTTCTCAAGGCCAGTCTCCTCAAATTTTCCTTCATCACTCCCCTCAACTTCAACCACTTTTTCCATGTAAAATCCACGACACGCAGCTCAAAAACAAAAACTGGAAACCAAAAGCAAAAAATGGCCAAATGAATAGATACATCAATTTCTTTACCATCTTAAGATGAAAACTTCATTTATTCATGGGACAACAAGAAAACACACCAAACAAAATTCAAATTTTGCAGTTACAATATAGATATCATTTATTAGTTCACTTAGACTTTACTTGCCCAGCAGTCAAATAACCTAGTTTCTTGAATTGATTACCAAATTCACCGCAAACAGTCCAAATGTTAACACAGCCTAGAATATTACAAACTAATCCAAAAAAAAAGAAAAACTATATTTCAAAGTAAAACGTAATAGACCCAACGAATACATTAAATTGTCAATTTATTTAAAATTAATTATAAAAGCTCCTACCATGCACCAAAATTCCCATACTCGATGAATTGAAACCCTAACTCTCAAATTTTAGCAACATAACGTCAAATAAGCTTGTTCTCTAACTAGTTATATTTCCATACATAAACAAGAAAAAAAAAAAAAAGAAGACAAAAAAACCTTACATATTTCTATAATTAATCAAATAAATTGCATTTTAACTAACAGAAAGAGTTATAAATGAAATTTCAAAGAAAAAAATTTAGAAGTTTATCACCATAGGGCTGTGATTGCTGACCGAGTTGACTCAGCCCCTCCAAACGATAAACAAAGGACTGAATGGTGACCGATTTGGAGTGAGTTGGAGGCGTTAAAATTGAATTGACAAACGAGTTAATGAAATGCGAGAGAGAAACTTCGAGAGCAAGATAAGGAGTTTTTATTTTCCTTTTTAGTATGAAATTTTAGTCCTTTTATTTTTCTTTTCTTTTTTGAAGCGCCTTGGCGAGTGAATGATTTCTTTTTGGCCTCGCTTTTTCAGTACGCTGTGTTTGCTGTCGGGCAGTTCCGGATTCCAAAAAATTCTTGATTGTATTTTATAAAGTGGGGTAGAGTCCGGGATAGTTTTTCGGGAGAGGTCATCGCCTTTTTTGTGTACGGTTTACAGCGTACTTTCTGTTCGGTTCGCTTTTGCTTCCTTATATGGAAAAATCAAAATTATCCCCCAAAAACTTATTAAAAAAATCAAAATTAAATAACAAAGTATAAATATTCATATCTATTAATTTTTATTTAACAATAGTAAGAAAATTGCTTACCTATTTCTAACTTAATTTCTTTAAAAAATATTTGTTTATAATTTTTTTCCATTTCTAGTGATAAATAAATTCATAAAGGCCAAAACAATTTCATGATATACTATAATCTTTATCTCTTAATAATTATATTTATATCATATTTAAAATATTTTATATTTATATTAATTTTATATATTAATAATTTATATATTATATAAATTTTAATATATGTATTTATATTATATCAAATTTTTTTAATTTTCTGGAGCACCCTTCGACCTTGTAAGTTTGAGACTAATGTTTTGATACTATTATGCGCTGAAGGGAGACGCCTTCTAACGATGCTGCTTCATACACATAAGCAAAGATCAAATTCTAAGCTAGTTATATTTTTATTATTTTATATATATTATATTTAATCTTATTAATTTTAGATTTGACAGCGTTCCACCCGACATATGTCTGCAGATTAAAGGCCCACCGGATTTCACCAGTCTTCTACAGTGACCGAAAAACAGGTTTCCGCCTTTATATGTATATAGAACAGCGTTTGGTTTCAACAGAGAGTCGAAACTGGTTTAGATTTCAGGTTCCTGACATGAGAGCTAAAGCCTTGAGCAATCAAGGAATAAAAGTTCTATAGGGGCACGGAAACTACAATGGAGGCACTAATAGTGTTGTGTTTACATATATAATAAATATTATTATAATTATTTATGATAAATTTAATAATATAAATTATAAATTATAAAATAACTGTCAGATTTTAATAAATAACTGTAAAACAACGATCATACTGCATCAATGTTTCCTTTGTTCTCAGTAGCAGACGAATCCTAAAACAATCCTACAACCAATGCTGTTTCTAAAGTCTATCTGAGTTGCCAATAATGGTGGCATTGGGTGACATTCTTCTTCTTCATTTGGGCAGGTGGACATGGTGATGAAATCTGGTAGAAGTATATATAGTAGGTACTAGCTTGTGGTTTTCAATAACCAAGTATGATTTTCACCATTATATCAACAAAACCCCGCAAAGATTATATGAGAAAAATACGGTAAGAAAGCAATCAATTGATAGGACAAGAAGCAATAAGAAAAAAATCCTTTAGGAAAAAGATAAAAGCTGGCCCCCATGAACATAAATGACCTGATGAAATCACGTAACCATCCTTCAAACTTCCATGCTTCACAGTCTATTAGCATTTAGCACGCTGAGCCTCCAAGCTTAATTTCCACTAAAAATTAACTGCATAAGGTTACACAAAAAAAATATCATCTCAAGATAAAAATAAGACCAGAAATACCCAGTGATGGTATGTGTATAGGTCTGACAATTTATTTATAAATCTCACGATTTATGTACATAAATTATTAAATGCAATAAATTTAAACGTAAATATAGTATGTATGGACAGATAATATAAGCAATTATGGATGGGGATGTAAGAGTTCCCGGACTCCAAGAACCTGAATGAATAGTTCAGAGAGACTAACAAAACTCGAAAAAAATTAATATAAGCATCATTGAGGGATCCTCTTAACACATCATTATTGGGAAATTGAGGGAAGAATAAATACTGATGCAAGCATGGAAAGCAGAGCTATGGAACTCCCATTGTTCTCGGGCCTCCGTGAAAATCAAATGTGGGGAAATCGAAATTCCCTGGAAACAGAACAACTGCTGTTATATAAAACTTGGGTTTGAATTGAATTGATCGAAGGATTTTTTTTACTTTTCATTTTTGCTGACCTGGGTGGCCATGGTGGTGGGTGGATGAGCAGTCAGCAGAGCAGAGAATCGAATTGGAGAAAAAAAAAACTAGAAAAATCAAGCAGTTTTCCGCTATATTTAAAGCGAAGATTGAACGGCAAGGATCTCATTTTTTTGAGAAATCACAACGGTTCTGATTGAAACCAGATCATGTGGCACCCAAGAACAAGGAAAGTTTGACCCAGCAGGGGTAAGACAAGGAATTTTAGCTGTTGACAGGCACAGAGTTATCCGTACTGATCAAACGAAAATGGCGGCTGCCCTGCTTTCTTCAACTTTCCTTAAAACACACTGATCTTAGTTTTGCATTCCAGAATCCTTGGAGAAAACCCTGAATTTCTTCCTTCTGTAAACATCAAGAAGCAAGCTCTTATCCGTTGGTCGGCCAAGAACCAAAAAAACAAAAAAAAAAAACCAAAAAGGGGTTTGTGGATCAAATATATGTTGCATCTCTGTCACTAATTTTATCGAAATTTAATGAAAATCAAAACGAAATTATTACAAACTCTTTTTGAAAGTTTATAATAGGCATCTCCATTATATCATATGCTTTAGAATTGGGCTCCCGTCGCCGTTAACATCCAGTAAAATTTCCATTATCGTCTTGTCTTGCAAGAAGGTTTACTAAATGATTGTGGATTACAGAGGTTGCAGTTGTCTGTTTATAGAGCTAGCAGTGGCATTCAAGCTTTTTTCGTGGCAAAAAATTCAAGAAAATCTGCTGAGGAAAAAGATTGATCAGTAAAGGTGCCCGATGGCTTCAGGAATTCCCTACACCATAACTAGAGAGCATGAATGTTGCAAAGAACTCATGCAGGAATACAACTTCTCAGCTTTGCGGAGGTATTTGTTTCGGTCTTTTAATAGGCCGAGTGCGCTGCATTAAGCAACTGTTAAAGTTAAAAAAATTTAGTATCAAATTTTATGTTATCTATATATTTGACTCTTTTTTGATTTACCTATTAAAAGCAAAAGAAAATTTAGAAAAGGTTTCTCAGATGCTGTTTTTCAATAACTAAAATGAAGCTTGTTATACCAATATCGCCCTGATTGTCAGACGGTGATCGCCCAACAGCATCTTTTGGTGATCGTCCAACAATACCAGACATCGATGTAAATTCTAACAATAGTATAATTACAAAACTGACATCCTCTAAATGACAGTTCGCTGATAAAGCTGATCATAAGGCATCATAACCTGACAATTAGCACAGTAGTAGTCACTCTCCCGTCAAATCACCTGACACAGTATCCCCCAGCAATGCTTATAAAAGGGTAAGCAAACCCAAAGGTAGGAACCATTTTTCCGATTTTGAATCTTCTTGGCTATATTTTCCAAAACCCATATACTGACTTTAATCATGGAAGAGTGCTCCGGAGTATAAACTCCGGCGTCTTTCTAACTTTTTTTATTTTGCAGAGTCACACTCGACCTTTCGTAAAAAAAGCATCAATAAAGCTTGTTTCTTGTTTCTTGTTTCTTGATTATTTGAATTCTGCAAAACTGGGATTAAACCTGTTTGCTGAAATTGAGAGAAAACCAAAAAATAAAATTAAAAACTTTCCATTGTACATAGATTCGGACAGACGCGCCAACAATCCTTCAACCGCTGCCATTGGCAGGGTAGTCAAGCAAAAGTGGAAGTCTTAGCATGGAAGCACTTGGAAGTCCCACAAGCAAGATTCACGTTTTGAGATCTGTGAATAAGCATGTCTGCCTATCTTACTCGGATTAATCTCGAATATGATATATATGTTCGACATATATATAAGTTCATTCTTTTTAAACTTAAAAAAAAAAAAAAATTATTTGAAAGGTCTTTGGATGTCTTACCTTCGAATTCATGTTTTGAAATACATCGTATATTAAGTGTAAAAAAATAAAAAATCAAAGTACTATAGATGTCTGCATCCGTTAAGGGGAGAAAAACACACCCTTAAAATATCCTGTCATTCACTGAATAGTCCATTCCACTGCTACATTCTAGTCTAAATCTTCCGATTTTTGTTCCTTTTTTGTTTTTTTTTCAGGAATCAGAAGGTATACTAGTTTGAGCTACCTATCTTGATACTGAGGGTAGCAAAGTTTGTTCTTTGTCATTCAACTGCAACCTGCTGTGCAAGACAGGAAGAAAGGAAAAAAAAGAAACAAACACCTGTACTAATTTCTCATCCTAAAGATGGTGAATGAAAACATCGTTAGAGCTTACTTTCAGTGTTGTTGTCAAATATTTTGGAGTCACTGTCGGAACTTGGAATAATCATCTTTTACTTGAATCTAACTAAAAGAATCTTTCTTTCTTTCTTTTTTTTTAATCACATCAAAACAAATTTACAAATGGTATAACGAGGACATATCATATATCAGGTCTTAAATATCGTTGAAAAAATTAGATCGAATTAATGAGTTAAAACTAGTTGAATCAAAAATAGTGCTTAATATATGTCGTAAATCAAGAATACATCGATTGAACCAATAAAAAAATCAATTAAAAGTTTGAGAAAAAAAAGAAAAAATGAATTTATTTATTTTTAATATTTTTAATTTATTTTATGTAATCATATTTAAACTTTTAACCCAAAAAAATCATATCATTTGAATGCATGTTTTTATTAAATATTTACTATATTTAATACTTATTTGATATTTAAATCATTTATTTTGTATTTAATTTTTTAACTAAACAATCAAATTCAATCAGTTAAACTAGTTACTTATAAATCTCACTGATTTGAGTTATGATTTGATTTTTCAAACATTAATCCTAAAAATGACTGAATGAAATCTGATCCATCACCTCTGTTAATATGAGAATACTAACATTCAACCAAAAGAAATGAACTCTTATCAATGCAAGGGATTAATAAAATGAATAAAAAAATAGAAGAGACAAGAATCATACATACTTTATTGTGTGATTCCTCCACTTTGTGTGGAAAGCAAGCCCAGAGCCAGCCCCAGTTTCAGCCTAAGTTATTTTAAAAACCAAAAATCTTTGATCTTAAAAGCTTCTATTGTTGAAAGCCCTTTAGATTCTCCCATATTTTAGCATAAATTTGAGCCTGATTATATTGTCCACAATAAGTTATTGCCTTCATTCTTTCTTTTTTTCCCCATTTAGGTGAATCCTTTGCTATGCAGAATTAAACCTTCAATTTCATATTTATGTTATATATTTACTTGATATATGAAAACTGAGGTAAAGGAGCCTTTTTTTTTCCATCATTCCAACAATGTAGTCTTTCCTTGATGCACATATCTTGCCTCATAATGTGATTCA
>JBBYHM010000004.1:4076417-4228128 GCA_038381775.1 Adansonia rubrostipa | reverse complement strand
AAAGGTTTTATGTAAATATAATAAATTTATGTTTTATAATTTTTATTACCTTTTATCATAATTCATGTATTTCATAACATATACATGTAATTGTAAGAAGAATATGTAATATTATTTATCTTACCTATGATAATAAGCTTATGTAATACATAAAGATTTTATGTAAATATAAAAAATTTATGTATTATAACTTTTATTATATATCATTATAGTTTATGTAAATAAATAATGTATTTATATAATTATAATAAAAATATGTAATATAAATTTATATTATCAATTATAATAATCTATGTAATCATAATAATTTTATGTTAATTACATAATAATTTATGTTAAAATTTTTACAACCGATTAAACCGGTTGTAAGTTAAACCTTAACTTAACCCTACATTAATAGTCTCACCCTAGAACTGCCCGTCCGTTTGCCTCCGGTCAAGCACGTTGGAAAGCCTCGATTGACGCTAAATGAGATTTTAATCCTGTTCGGTTGACAAGGCTACGGCATGTGAGAGCAATTCTTGTGGAGATTTTTTTTTTTTCAGGTTTATCCTTATGTTTTCTTTATGTTCATATTATTCAATTATTTATTATCTTTATTGTATAATTTTTTAATTTTATTTAATATTTTAAAAAATTTAAAAATTTTCTCCACAGTATTAACAAAGTCTCTTATATTAAAATTTATCATATATTTAATGATAATTTATTCAATTATTTATATTTTATTTTTATGTTGACATTTGTCTGTTTATTTTTATATATAATCAATTATATATAAAATTTTTTATATAATTAATTAATAAAGAAAATGATAAAAAATAAAATGATTTTTTTTAAAAAAAATGAAAAGGGTAAATTAAGGAAAAGAATAAATGGAAAATATATATATAAAAAAAAAGGTAAATGAAGCTGCCAAGCGCCTTCCTAGTGAAATTGGTTTCACCGCTGTCATACTCATGTTATCCGAATCCAAGTATCATGTAGTTTTACACCAAATTGAACGAGACTAGACATATTGACTTGGGGGCTCCAACTAAATCCAAATGAAGCCTAGATCAAAACTAGAACATGCAATCAAAACAGGGGAAACACCACCACGTTTCACAAATTTGAAACAGAAAGAACAAGAACATAGGTTTTTTTTTTCAGACATTTGGATTAAATGTATAGTGGAATGGTTGTTTTTTTTTTTAATAATTCAAGTCTCTGAATTTAAGAATTCAATATTCTATTAATAGATCACATAACTTTCGACAAAAAAAATAAAGTAGTTAATATTTTTGTTATACCAAACGAGTGGGCCTTAAGTCCAATAACAATACAATAATTACGAGTTCAGTCAACCATAGTTGCAGCCCAATCTATCTTAATGTGAGGCACCCTAGATCATGTAGTTATGTACATATATAAAGATGTAAGGCATGCCTAAAACTCTAAGCTCACTATTCGTGATCTACATTATTGTTCTATTGCTTCTTTAAAATTTTTATTGATTTAAGTATCGAAACGTCTTCAAAGCATCAACTTTAGCACCCATTTTGATCTTCTTTGCTCCATAAATCTCTTCGTAACTTGGATCATGCGTTGTCCTCCATACTCCCTTAACAATTATCACTTCTCAATACTCATGATCTTTGTTTTATTTGGTAAGATGGAATTTGGATGCGAGCCAAAAGCCAAAAGAAGTGTGGTAAATTTTATAGTAAAATCATACATGTCATGGGCCAACTTGACACTAAATGGATTTGTTCCTTCATGTGAGACTGAATCTTATTAAACAATTAGTAATAGTTTAAAAAAAAAAAAACTCTCCTACTCTAACAATTTAGTAATAAATAAAACTCCCTTCCTCTCCTCTCCTCTACCCTACCCTCTTAGTTCTTCCTTCAGCAAGTTCGAATCTTGAAATCTTGACAATTGAAAAGAACTACCCTCAAAATTCTTTTTTTCTAATAAAATTATTAATATAAAAAAATTACCATCATAATTAAATAATTTATTTTATAGAGAATTTAGTTAATTAAACAAACTAACATATAATTAAATAAATTCATCACAAAAATTGAATTGACACCAATTTTTTTGACACTGATTGAATAACTTTTTGCACTTAAAGGTTGGAATGAAATTCTTTTGAAAAAAAAGAATTTACGAAATAAACTAAAACTGTTTGATAATTTATATATATATATTTTTAAAACTACTTGTTATGCTGACAAAAGTTGAGAAGAAATAAAAGATTACAATATTTTTCTTTTCTTTTGTTTTAAAAAAAACTTTCTTACACTTTTTAAGTTGACGATAACAATTTGATTTAATTTGATTTGATTTTGAAAAAAAAAATTATGATTAACATATAGTGTTTAGATATTTTAAAAATTAAAGCAAAACTAAATCAAATAGCATTTATAACCAAATCAACCCGAACCATGATTTATCCTTTTTTAAATAAAAAACTATTTTTATAGCAATTTTAAGTTTTTCATTAATTTGAAAATAAAATATTTATTTTTATATTATAAAAAATAAAATTTGGTTCGACTCAAATTGAATTGAATAATTACGATTTTTTTAAATTTATGAATTAAAAATCAAATTGAATGTGCTTAATTATTTATCACCTGAATCAAAATCAAACTAAACAATAAGCTTTTAGACCTATTCATGGGTCACCCGAGTCGAGCCTTGGACAAAATCATTTGTAATTCAAGCCGTCTTAACTTGAATTACTATTCAATAAAAAATTATTTTTATTTGAATTTAATTGTAAATATATATAAAAATTATTTAAAATTTTTTCAGTAATTTGTTTTGGCTTGGACTTAGCCCAATTCGGATTGGGACAAAAAAAAAAAAAGGGGATCGCAACTCTGTCCGTGGACATCTCTATACAATTTGAATCAATTTTTATAGTAAATATATCGTATTAATCATATAATATCATATTTATTATATTATTTTTATATTTATTAAATTTATCATATTTTTATGTCGGATAAAAAAATTATTGCATCCACTGTACGTAAACCTATAAATATGTGTATCTTTTTCATCTCAGTATATTTTGTAGTATATAATCCTATTTAAAATATTTATATATATTAAAATCATATTACATTTATTATCTTATATTTTATATAGTGTTTTATTTATTTTTTCTTATTTTATAGCATTAGCCCGAATCTCAAAAGCCTCCATGAGAGCTCAGCAAGATCCAGTGCCCGTCGCAGTAACAGAGATACAGAGAAGTCAAAGCTGAAAGGCAGATACAGAAATTATTATTTAAAAAGAAAAAAAAAACTTTTTAAAAAAGAGTAAGAAATTTCCTTCATTTCGATCACAAAAAACCAAGCCCGTGGGATCTCTCTGATTCCATTAACTGTCACTTTCTTCTCTTTGATTCTTCTCTTTCTTTTTTACTGTTTCACACTGAAAAATCACATAGCCGAGGTCGACTCCCTCATTTTTTTTTTTTAAAGTATAATCAAAGACAAAGAAAAAAAAATCCCACCACAATGCATTTTGTTTTTTTTATGAATTCTGGTTATTGAATCTGATCTGGGTTTTTGTTGTTTAATGGTGGGGAGGGTGAAAAATAGAGAAACAGAAAGGAAGATGTTAACGTGTATAGCTTGTTCAAAGCAGTTAAACAATAACAACAATGGATCTATGGGGCGTCAACAGGATGAAGATGATTTGGAGACTCCTAGGACTAGGCAAGCCATTAAGGTCCTCACTTCTCAGGTATTGTTATTAGTTACTATGTGTAACTATGTAGATTTTTTTTTTTTTTTTTGCATTCATGATTTTGTGTTTGTTTGATGAGAAAATGCCGGAAAATGCGACTAGGAATATTTGATGTTTCTGCTTCGAACCCACTGTTTTTTTTCAAGAAGCTGGTAAAAGGAAGGGGGAGAGTTTTAATTTTAATTTGACTTTGATGGGAAAATATGGGTACCATTTTACTTTTCTGTTGTTGTTTTCCACTTTCTTAGAAACCAATGATAGTAAATCTTGAATTCGGCCATATTTTCAGATCAAGGACATTGCATTGAAAGCATCAGGAGCTTATAAAAACTGCAAGCCATGTTCCGGTTCTTCAAACCATAACCGGAATTATGCTGACTCAGATGATGTTGCCTCTGACTCGGCATACTTCCATTGCCCTTATCGTCGAACAGGAGGCTTGAATTCGACCCCCAGATTTGGGGGCAAAGAGATGGAAGCAAAACTAAAAGGACTTTCTAGTGCCGAAAGCACCCCGGTCTCTGTTAGTGGCCGTAGTGAATCAGTAGCGTTTGCGGAGGAAGATAAGCCTAAGGAGTGGGTTGCACAAGTGGAGCCTGGTGTTTCAATCACTTTTGTTTCATTGCCTGATGGAGGGAATGATCTGAAACGAATTCGATTCAGGTACTTTTTATGCTGTTATTGGTATTCATGACAGTGAAGGTTTTCTAATTTGTTGGATATGATCACATGTTTTTTTCCTTTTTGGCACTGAAATGGTAACTTTTCTTGTATATCAATTATCTGGTTTCAAATTATTTTTACTGTTTTGTTTTGAAGTAATCTGGGTAATTTATATTTCAGGTCACTGAATTTTGCATTAATCTTTATATTCATCATATTATATCGTTAAACTTCTATTATTAATAAATTAGGTCACGTAGGCTTAACTCCATTAAATAATTCTAATGGATAAGTTGACTCAGTACAGATACATAACTTATTTTTTACATATCATCAAGATAATATCTGACAGAGATACACCATATATGTATACCATCATCTTTTTTATTATAATTAAGTAAACATAAGTGACTTAATTTATTAATGATAAAAGTTTAATAATGTAATTTTATAAAATTAAAAATTTTTAACTTATATAAAAGTAGATGTTAAGTTCAATGGTCCCAATGTAAATTACCCGAAATCGTCTCCTTGTAGTTTGGTTGCTGTTCTTGGCTATTGAGTTTGATATTTGAAAGCTCCAATTTGTTTTGGATTGTGATTGCATGTGGTTGCATACAGCATCATTCAAGTGGCCCCAGATATGGGTCTCTGTCTATGGCTTGACCTGCTTGGCAGTTGGCATTATGACTTTTTTTTTTCCTTCAGTGAACTATGCAATGGTAAGGTCAATAAAATCCTTTGTCTCCCTACCCAAATAAGCTCAAGTCGAGCTAGATGGTTAAACCATTTGATCTGGTTGTGTTTCTTACTCCTTCGACTTACGTTGTTTAATTTTTTATCTTTTTAAGTATTTATATTCAACATATTTTTAGATTTAGATATAGGAATATAATTTTTCAGAGACTTTTCAATTTATGAAAAAATTTTAAAAAATTAAATATACCTATATCTGAAACTCACACTCGAGTCTTGAGTAACATAGTGTTAAGTTATATGAAACATGAGATGACACTTGTGGCCAAGTTCTCAGTGAACTTTCTATTGGCAGTACATTGATCGGTGAATCTAGTGTCACACTAAAAGACTAAAGAAATGTCTTCTTCACATGCAAGGTCTTCTTCACTTTCTAAATTTACATTAGTGACCAAAGTTCGTCATTCAAATAAGACAAATATAAATTCTCAAACTCATTTGAGTTTTGGACAATCTGAATCAGGATACCATTGTTACCTTCTTTTTCTGCTTCTTAGGTGGAAACTTCAATGGCTTCAGTTTTTAAACGCCAATGGTTTCTAATAAATGTGTGAATCACTTCCATTTCATAATTTTCGAAACTGTATTTTGGCAGAAATTATGAAGGGATAAGATCATAAATTTCTGGTTGTAGCTTCTATAGCTATTAGGAATGAATATTAATTAAGAACTCATCTTGCATGATAATATATTGGTTATACTAACCACCCGTGTTACTCCAATGCTTCATTTTCTTTTGAAGTATTTGTGTATAAAATATTTTTGAATATAGATACGAAAACATGACCTCCAAGGACCTTCTAAATATATGAAAAATTAAAACAAAAAAATCTATATCTGACTCTCATACTTAAATCAAAGTAAAATAGCTAACCACACTTAAAAGGAGTGAAGTAATTATCACCAATATGTGAAAGCATAAGATTGCAAATTTTGAAATGGTTCCTGTCTTTAACACTCCCACCTTTTATCTGTTGATTAGGCTGCTAAATTGATGGGATGTTTACTTCTGATAATTATTATATAAAAACTATTTTTGGATCATATAGCACAAAGTTACGTCACTTTGATTTGACTGCGAGTATTAGTTATAAGTATATTTCTGACACGAGTATATTAAAAAATTTTTAAAATTTTTTTATATATTTGAAGAGTCCTTGAATAATTCTATTTGCGAAAATATATCAAACGCGAATATTTCAAAAGAACTAAAAAGTAAAAGCAACATAAGACACAAAGAGCATTTTAGCTTTTACGTGTCAATTGGGAACTTAAATATCTATGACTTTGCCGATTAGTCACACCGGTTATTCTTGGTGTTTTGAATGCCAACTAATGTTCCTAATTATTTCGTTAGAGGGTTCAATATAGGCTTTTTTCCTTTTTTTTTTTTTTTTTAACAATCACTTGCTTTCTCAATGGATTCAAGTGTAATTATCAAAGCACTCGGCTTTCGTAATTCTGTTCTGCGCTACTTGGATTTGAAGGCGAGTGTCGAACGTAAATATATATTAGATATGAGTATATTCAATTTTTTTTTTTTATTTTTTCATATATTTGGAGAGTTATATTTCTATAACCATCTCTTAATAGGCATTAGACATGAATGTCGAATAGGGATACTTTAAAAAAAATAAAGAATCGGAACAACATAGATTTTGTTGAACAACCAATTATATATTTGTTTCTTTTGGTTCAAACTTGTCATTTCAACTATATCATGAAACTTCAATACTGCAATTATCAGCGTCTGCTCTTCTTTTATTCAAATAGTTTCTTGTTGATTGCTTGGAGTTCTAATCTATTCATTTGTGGGATTTAATCAGTCGTGAAATGTTTAATAAATGTCAAGCTCAAAGGTGGTGGGCAGAGAACTATGACAAGGTCATGGAATTATATAATGTTCAACGCTTTAATCGTCAAGCAGTCCCACTTCCAACTCCCCTAACATCTGAAGATGAAGTAAGCTTCTGCCTGCATGTGTTTTAAACTCTTTATTGTCCTTAGCTATATTACTTGAGACTTGGGCGTGAATGTTGGATATGAGTATATGTCCGATACAGTATTGTTCAATTTTTTTAAGTTTTTCATGTATTTAGAGGGTTATATCCTATACTTATGTCTGAAAATGGAACAAACATGAGCAACATAGGTCCTTTGGTGAAGTCTTAGCCTATGTTGCTTTCACATTTATTTTTCTTGAAGTATTCGTGCCTGATACCCGTGTCCGAGTATATCTAGACATGGATATGGGAATATGATCCTCTAAGAACCCTTCAAATACTAGAAAATCTTAAAAAAAAATTGAACATATCTGTCTCAAACACTTACACGTGTCTAATACTCTTATTCAAGCTTCAATAATATAGATTTTTTTTTAACATTTATGCTTCATTTTATCTATTTTTAAGTGAACTATGAAACTCCTTTAACATGGCTTTAGGATATTGTTTGGATACTTATACTACTAGGTTTAAAAGTAAGAAATCTAGTTAGATGCACATTTTGATTACCACTCGTTTTAAAACAGATATATCAATCCATAATCAAGGATCTTTGCTCCTTGTTTTTTATTTTCCAGTCAACTATAGGTTCAACAGGCTTTCAAGCAATATTGTTCTTTCTACAACCCTATGTTACATGTTGAATAAGAGTACGTGTTCAATATAGATGCATTCAATTTTTTTAAAAGATTTTCATATATTTAAAAGGTCGTTAGAAGATTATATCTCTATTTTTATATCCGAATATTTGTCAGATATTGATGCCAAACATAAATGCTTTAAAAAAAATAAAGACTCAGAGTAATATAAATACTCTATTCATAAAGGGATTGCTGTTCTTGAATTTCATGAAAATATCACTATGATGGCCATACTCTCAGTGAGATGACATGTCCACAAGCTCTTCTTTTTTTAGTTTTTAACTATTGTTAATTAAACTTGAACGTAAGTATTAAATACAAGTACGTATCTAATATTAATATGTTCAATTTTTTTGAATTTTTTTCCTATATCTATATTCAAATATAGGTTTGATACAAAAGTTAAACATAAATACTCCAAAAAAAAAATGTAAGAAAAATATAAGTTTTTACAATTAGCTTTCGTCCTCCCCTTTCAGGGCTCACGAATTGACTCCGCAAAGGATAGTCCTATGACTCCAAATCTGAACAAAGAACGCCCCCGCAACTTTGTTCAGCCAACAGGAATGGGCTATTCTTCATCAGATTCGCTGGTTAATCACCCCACGCAGTCCCACTATGACTCAGCTGCACTAGCTTCGACTCCAAAACTCTCCTGCATTAACGGAGCCCAGACTGAGACATCGTCGATGGATGTCTGCTCTGTTAGGACTAGTTCATCAACGCAGGCTGATCGCTCTGGAGAGCTTTCCATCGTTAATGCCAGTGACATGGAAACTGAATGGATTGAACAGGATGAACCAGGGGTTTACATCACCATTAGAGCACTCCCAGGTGGTACTCGGGAGCTCAGACGTATCCGCTTCAGGTATGTAATTTATTCAACACTATATTATTCGATTTTGAATGCAGGCGTCGAATACAGATATGCTTATTTTTTAAATTTTTTTGTCTTTAGAAGGTCATATCCCTATATCATGTTTAAAAACACGCCGGAACATGTCGAACGTTGGTACTTCAAAGAAAAAAAATAAAGAATCGAAACAATATTATGTTGTTTATTACCTACCATGTCGTTTTTGAGTAGTCAGTTTGTTCAACTGTTAAATAGCATTAACCTTTACAATTCCACTCTCTTATATGCAGCTGAGTGCAAACCTAATTTAATTGAATTCCGATGCAAGTTTCAAATACAGATAAATATCTAATACGAATATGTTCAATTTAAAAAAAAATTCATATACTTAAAGGATCACATCCCATATTTATATTCGAATATGTGATGAATATGGACAATTTAAGAAAATTGAAGAGTTGAAACACAGGTGCAAACAGCTTCTGCAGTATTATACTCTTCATTTTTCTTGAGATATTTGTATCTAAAATATTTTTTATATGAATATAAAGATATAACCTTCAAAGACCTTCTAAATATATAAAAAAACCTCTAAAAAAATTAAATATATCCATATTAAATATATATTTTTATTTAACATTCACACTCTAACCTTAGTGCATAGGATTCAGTGAATGACCCAAAAACCTAAGCCTTAGCGTTGCTAGTTTGACTATAGATTCTGATCCCCTCGCCTCTCAGTTTATCCCACCGTTAATTGCGGGCCTTTTGGGCAATAATCCCCACTTAGTTTCAGCCAAGACTCTAATTTTCCGATTCTCCGTGGCAGCATTTGCTGCAAACAGCAATAGAGAACTTAATATTTTAATTCAAGCATTGTTTTATAGTAATAAAAATTATTATTATTATTATGAGTTTTTTTTTATTTTTTGCATGGTATTATGCAGCCGAGAAAAGTTTGGAGAAATGCATGCAAGGCTTTGGTGGGAAGAAAACCGAGCCAGGATTCAACAACAATACTTGTGAGATTTAAAGCAAAAATCAATGAGATGGTGGGCAGTCGGAAAGTATTGTCTACTTTCAAAAATGTTATTAAAAGTTTCTACTTTTATATGTCATATTATATTTTAATTATTTGTTCTTTTCACGTTTTTATTATGTAACCTTTTCATGCCTAATATTGCCATGTAACTTATCAAATCTAATAATTCATATATTTATATTATGTTCGTATATTTTATCATATCATGATCGTGTTTTAAGATATTTTATATTTATATAAATTTTAATATGTTTATAAATCATATTAAACAGATTTTAAAATGTATATACGTATCGTATATTTAATATCTTGCACGTGTTATATGTATATAACCATTTATAAAATTTTCAGATCTACTTGTCATAGTAACTTGATGAGCTAAAGATTAGGATGGAGGAACAGTTAGCTCCAACATATGTCATGCAAACTCCTCATCCGAATATATTATCGAGTCCAGAGAAGATCATCAATTTTAACAAAACAGTTTTTTTTTTTTTTTTCTAGGTAAGTACAGAGAGAATCAGAGTAAAATATTATTTCTAGTTCAAAGACAAAACTAAAATCTTCTTCTACTACTACTACTACTACTACTACTACTACTATTATTATTATTATTATTATTATTATTATTATTATTATTATCATCATCATTATTTACAGTGTTAACAACTAACCTGTTCTTGTTTCCTTTACACTTCTGCAACCACATTGCTGGTGGCACAAAGATTTGGTGTTGAAACTGAAACCTGTGCCTGCATCTCAGCAAGCTCTCTCACTCGTAACAAGATAGATGCCGGGATGGGCATCGAAGGATGTTTCCGGAAGTTTACCTACATCATCAAGCACATAGAAATTACCAAAAATGACAGACACAATGTCTGGTGACTCCAATGAAATTTGTTGTAAAATTATTATTATTAGCAGTAGTAGTAGTACTAGTAGTAGTAGCAGAAGAAGAAGAAAAAAAAAAAAACCCGATATCACTCACCCCTTTGTCCACAGGTGTCTGCGCGAAGCTAGCTTTCAGCAGATTCCTCCATTTGTCCTGCAAAATAATAACATTTATCAGGAAAACTTATTTTTCCTGCAGTCGGCGATTCATTCCTTTCAGCATCAGTTATTTACCAACGAAAATACCATATGCATACCTTGAGATCAACAGAGGTTCTATATGAATAGGATGCAAAGGCAAGCCGTTTAATCTCAGACCATCGGCCAGCTCCGTACTTAGACACACCCTCGACTAGCTTCATAACCTCAGAAAGCGTCCAAGCTCGATGATGTTTCCTTCTAGTTCCACCTTTTGCTGTTTGCACAGTAACAACTTTATCATTGGAAGTACCTCCGGATGGCTTCTCTTTTACAAACTGAATATAGAAACAGACTGTCAAATAAGCTAAATACAGTTCAATTACAATAAAGCAAAAAGCACAAGGTGTAAAAGTAGTTCATGTTATAGATATCATTTACTCTTTTCACCTGTTGTGGGGTTTGCTCAGGAGTGGATTCGGCTTCCAAAACTTTGTTAACGCTGCCATTGTCAATTTGAGAACTATGTAAATTGAGACTCTTCCTTAAGCACATAGCCGTCATGTCCATGCCAATGGGATGGAATTCCTGCAAAAGGCAACTCAAGTTGCATCAGTACCACAACCTCTACTATCGACAAGATACCAGTAACAGAGGATATAGATTCCCGATAAAGCACGAGTAAATGCACTTTCCCTAACAACAGATTCCTGATGGGTCAAAGAAAGCGGTAATAAAACATTCAATTAACGGGTGATACTTGACTTCCTGACTTTTAGACGCTATTGTTATCTATTCGAGTAAAAATTGCCCAGGTAAGAAGACACTGATGATTAAACTCATAAACCAAATAGAGTGCTGCAAGAAACATGTGAGCTTTTGCACAGGATTATGAAACTAGCAGGGAATACAAGCAAATATCAAATTAACAGACCCAGATATTTAGAGCCAAATTCATATTGCTGAGATAGATGAGCAGCATTTTATCATTTTCACATACCAAAAGAGCCATGACATTCTTCCTTGGTCGACTTCTTCGAACACGATAAACACAGGGAACCTGAATCCCATATCCTCCAAGGGAATCCAACCTCGTGATAACAGTTCTCCCTTCCAAGGAAATATTTCTAGCAGACCTAATATGAGATTTTGAAGCCAAGGGTCCAATCCTAATGCTTTTATTTGGAGTAATTAACCTGCCACTGTGCTCTTTGGACTCTGCTTCAGAAAGCTCTTCAATATACCGCTTGGTTGGCCTCCGAACTCTCTTAGCAGCTCTCTGATCTGCAGCAAGATCTTCATTAGCAAAATTGTTATCCAAACCAATATTTTCCAATCTCATCCCAGAAGTAGTTTGATGTTCATCTATTTGATTACTGTGGTTATTCAGCAAGTCCTCATGGTATTCAACTCCAACTGCCACGTGTTCTTTGCTAGTACCAAGATTAACATTGGTAGAACCATCTTCTTTACCCTTTTCCACCAATTTATTGTCTTTCATCACAAAAGTTGTGGTTGAAACATCACAAGAATTAGTCAATCCCATGGCAATCCTTCTTTTAAGCCACTGCTTGTCCTTGACAGTAGTGTCGCGCCCGAATGTTGCCTTGAAAACTTCATGAAGTTCTTTAATTGATAAACCATCCAAGCATATCTCACCCTTCAACTTGGAAAAATCAGGTTTTGAACTAATAAAGCCAGCAAAAGTTGATGATCCATTTTCTCTTGGCTCATCCAGAAGTTTTGAGCACGCCAAAACACTAATAGATTGAGTTACATGATCATCAGTCAAGCTCTGTGCCCCAGAACGGACCGTTTCCTGCAAAAGAAGTCTCATCAATATCAGGTAGTTTATTGTGATGTTCAGAACAGTGGCTGTCTGCATTTATATAAGCAGAAGAACGATCACGAGATTGACATGCTAAGTGGAGCCTCTCTTCATGTTTGACTTCATGGAGATATTAAGGCCAAGAAGGATCCAAGATAATTAACAGTTCAATTAATACAAAAACATTGTTCTCTCTAGATACAACTACAAGCCTTTCCTATTAGTTAGCATGTAGTTGTTAAATATTACATGTTGAAAACCTTGAGAAAAACACTCATATACTGATGAGCATATAAAAAATCTTTATCCCCCTACGTCAGATTATTTGATTTAAATGCAACAGCGAAAAATTATACGGGGGCTTGATTTCTTTTTCTTCTTTTTTTTTTTTTTTCTTTTTTCAAAATAAGAAAATAAAAGGGATAGGTCATGAGACAAAGAACAAAATTAATGCAAGAAATGTTAGAATTTACGTAACTTTAACAACTAGACAGTCAACCTGACCAGACACAAGCTCTGTGAATTCCAAGAAGATGGTTTCTGAGTATAATTGCCAAAAATTAAGAATTAAGGCCCTCCTAAGGCATCAAAATCCATGAGTAAAATATCAACATAAACTCCTGTCTCAAACTCAAAAATAGAACTTTGACAAAGTGTTCTTCAAGAGAAAAATCAGAGAAGTTCCTAAGCCGTGTTTTACATGCAAACACGAAAGCATCCAGTAATCCATTTAAACAAAGCTAAGATTCCAAGTGTAGTGAAAGTTGGAAATACCTCAAGTCGCGCACTTAATTTTTCAGCATCAGCTTCTGTTTTTCCAAATTGTGACAAACCTAGCAAATATTAATCATGCAGAAAATTAAAATCTATAAATATCAAACACAAAAAACATGCAAATGTTCATTCCTGCAAGCACAAAAGCTGACACAGCAAGACTGGAAGAAACATAAAAAATCAATAATTTCAAGAAAGCTATCCACTGCATCTTCACATAAAAAGCTAGATTTTCAAGTGAGGCTTTTCCAATACCGTGTCGCTTACTTTTTTATGCTCAAATGACTGTTTCTGACTCTACTTGTTTTCTGTTTTTCGTTTAGCCAATTCCAAGAGCTTTGCTAACCTCTAAGTAGTTTCTCTTGTACAAGTCTTCATTACTCAGACTATACCTACTTAGACATTTGGTATCTTTAAATTTAACTATTTATGTATATCAGTGAAAAATGAACATGCATATTTAAATGTCGATAAAAATGGAAATCAATTAAACAGTACAAAAATACACAAGAAGCATGCATAACAATCAGTCAATACCATCAGCACAGATAAAATTAAATTTAAAATCACAAGCTCGGTGAATTAAGATATCCCATTCTCTAGTCATAATCAGCAGACATAAGACTTTCTTTTAATATTTTAAAAGGTGCTAAAATTTTTCATGATTTACGGCTAAGAAATCATACCTTCTGTGCTTTCTATCTGAGGCATGCCAGAGGATGACGCTTCATTAGAAGTGCACCTTAAAGCCTGCCCAGTGTCTGCAACAATAAGGGTTTCGCGCTTCTCATTTTCCAGTAAACCCTCAACCTCCATGAGCTCATCATCTGTCGCAGGCACTAATCTCCCATCCCCCTCAACCTATATGACATATTTCAATTTAAAATTACAAATAAGAATAAATTAACCAGAAGCTACATCTCCACATTTTTAGCAAAATTAAACTAGGAACTTAAAAATTATTTTTCTTCATCATCATCAGTTATCGCCTATATTTGCCAATAAAATAAAAGCTTGAGCCTTTCTAAACTTTTGGAAAGGCTCAAATGACCTGTGTTTGTTGAGTGAAGCCTACTATACGTGAATAACATTTTCAAAGGAAGGAGAAAGGGCTAAAAGTGTCTTTTTCTTAAGAAATGGATCTATTCCCCTTTTGCAAATGTGTAAAAGAATCACTCCTTTTATTAAACAAGCTTGGTAACCAAACACACTTCAAAAAAGAGACTCAAGCTATTAAAGGCAAGCCAAGTTGTTCTCTGAAATTAACTGTCTTTATTGAAGGAAAAGCTCAAACCTGACTAACAAAAAAAAAAAAAAAGAAAAAAAGAACATTACCTTTAAAAATATGGTATTACCCTTCTAGAAACCTATTATTTCTAAACTGATCATAAATTCATATTACCTTCTAATTAATATTTTGACATTAACACATAATTTCAACAGAATTCAACTTCCACTCCAGGTGATTCTAGCCTTGTAATCAACCAATTTCTACATGTTATTGTTTTCTAACTGAATTGATGGTATATTCACCACATTAATTAGTCTTTCACATGCCAATTAATCTACCACAAACATGCTGCTTTATAAACAATCAATAATCAAAGACAGGTAGCGTAGAAAACCCGATGCTTATAAAACTTTTAAAATCTTTATCTGACACATAATAAAATAACTTAGTCATTCAGTCTTTACATTAACGTAATTCAAATATCACACAGCAGCAAATTCAAGTCAACATTCTAACACCAAAAAAAAAGAAAGTGGGAAGAAAGCACAAGTTCTTTATGTATCAGCAGAATAAAATTAATTAGAATAACGTTGGCAGAAAGGGATACCCGAACGAGCTTGTAAACAACTGGATCAGCAACGTGTTTCGGTGAAGATAAAATCAAGTTACTTTTCTCAAGACCAGTCTCTTCAAATTTCCCTTCATCACTCCCCTCAACTTTAACCACTGTTTCCATGGAAAAACCCCGACAAGCAGCTCAAAAACAAAAACTGAAATCCAGAACCAAAAAAATAGCCAAATGAATAGATACATCAAATTTCTTTGCCATCAAAAAGTGAATACTTCATTAATGCATGAACGCAAGCAAAAAATTTCAAAATTTTGCAGTTTACATAATGATATCATTCATTAGGTCATTTACTTGCTCAACAATCAAATAACATAGTCTCTTGAATCAATTAAAAATTCACTCAACATAGAATCAAAATTTTAACACACGCCTAGAATATTTCAATCTAATCCAAAAAAAAAAAAATCAGAATAAAACGTAATAAACCCAACAAATACATAGAACTTGCCACTTTTATTCAAATTACCTAAAACAACTCCTTTCATGCAGCAAAATTCCCATACTTCAATGAATTGAAAACCTAATTCTCAAATTATAACACCCCAAAGTAAAGAAGCACGATCTCTAATTAGTTATATTTCCATATATAAACAAGAAAAAAAAGAAAGAACATAAAAAAACTTCAGACATTTCAATAATTAATCATATAATTGCATTTTTAACTAAACGGAAAGGAAAATAAATGAAATTCCAAAGAAAAAAAAAGAAGTAGTTTGCCTCACCATAGGACTGTGATTGCTGACCGAGTTGACTCGACACCTCCAAACGTTAAACAAAATAAAAAAAAAAAAAGGACTGAGCGACCGATTTGGAGCGAGTTCCAGGCGCGAATAAACTGAGTTGACGAAAACGAGTTAACGAAATGAAACAAGTGTTCTCCCTTTCTGGCTCGCTTTTTCAGCGCGCTGGTGCTTCTCGTCGATACACTTCCCGGATTCGAAATTTTCTGACAACTGTATTTTATAATACGGGCGTAGAGTCCGAAGATACTTCTTTATTGATGACGTAATAATTCGTATATTAATATTATATTTATATATTTATATATTATAATTATATTTAAAAATTTTTATATTTATATTAATTTTATTAATTTTATAATTTATATTATTTAAATTTTAAAATATATTTATATTGCAGCATAACATATCATACTTATATAATTTAAATATTATCAGTTTTTTAATCTCTGCCTTTCTGTAGCATCACCTATTATTTTCATTTCCTTTTTTTAATTGAAAAAATTAACATACTATTTTTTAACAAGTATTTTTGGAATAATATTGCCACATTTATTATAAAGGATGAATAAAATTATTAAATATTATATTTGATGTATTATTATTATTATAATTAATATATTAATTAATTTTATAAACACTCATTAGCATTAAACAAAGTCTTAAAAATAAATTAATTGGTAATTAGTAAAAAGTTTTAAAAAATTAATAAATTATTTTTCTTCAAATCAATAAAAATGATATTTTCATTAAAAAAATTCAAAAATCATAATTAAAATCATTTTAATCAATAATTATAGGCATAGATTAATTACCCAATATTCATTATAATTTCTAATAATTAATAAAATGCAAAATGGCACGAAAATTTTAGTGGGGTTCCTTTAGGGAAGCCCACAGGCTAAGGCCAAGAAAGGCCCCAAAGGATTTCGTCTCTGTTGAGCCCAGTATTTTATATATGTTCGTATTAGACTTGTGTACGAGTTAAATTATGTATTTGACTGTGTAAGTTAAACCCATACTAGTCAAGGCCTTCGTAAAGTTGTCATGAAGTCAGAGTTACTATTTATTAATAAAAATATATTTTTATTTAAAATTTAATTTTATAAATATATAAATATTAATATAAAAATAATATTTTAATATTTTTTAAAATTTGGAAACAAGTCATTGGAAAATGCCAGACCGATACTGGGCAGGGGTTTTAAAAAATTGGATCGGGAATCTAGTTTGGCAGATGGATAAGTTTAATTTGTATTTAATAATTACTTAAATTTTAATAGGTGTGAAAGTCACTAAAATTCAAAAACAACAAAATCTAACATATTTTATCCATCAATATTTAACAATTCATATATTCATATAATATTTATATTATTTTTATATTATAATCATATTTAAAATATTATTTTTTTATATTTTATGTTGTATATATTTATACATATATATATTATAAATACTATGTTATTTATTACACTACTTTGCTTGTTCCTCAGTCTAACCAAACAAAACCACGTGCGTTTTGACTTCGACTTCTTCTGCCGACTAGATTCCACACGTGCCAACCCATGTATTCCCACTCACCATGTGATGAAGTGTACGGTCCAGATTCACTCTCTTCAAACTTTTATCCTTCTCTTAAAATCTTCTGCAAAATATCACATTAAAGAAATTAAAAAAAATAATAAAAATAAAAATAAAAATTCCAGGTCGACCATGGATTAGCAATTCGAGCTCCCCAAAAAGAAACAGAGCGGAGCATGGCTGAAACTACTTCTTCAACATCATCTCCGAAACGACTTCAGTCGCCAAATCCTTTGATGATGGACCCTTCGTCATCGGCTGCTGCTGCGGCACAAACGTCGTCATCGGCGGCGACGAATATTAACGCAACGCCAACGCCAACAGCACCACCTACGACGGCGACGACAACGATGTTAACGCCAACACCGTCAACGAATTCCTCAATTCTTCCCCAAAATAACAACCCTTCTCCTTCCATTGATCCCTCGCTGCAAAATTTACAACAACAACAGCAGCAGCAGCTGCCTCAAATCTCGCAAATTTCGTCCCCACCTCTTACCCAGCAACACCAACAGCAGCAGCAGCAGCAACAAAATGTTGCAGGTTTGTCCAATTTCCAAATCCATCAAACGTTTCAAAGATCGCCATCTATGTCTCGTCTTAGCCAACTCCAACAGCAACAGTCCCAATACGGCAACATTTTAAGACAACAAGCTGGGTTATATGGGCAGATGAATTTTGGCGGTTCAGCTGCTTCAATTCAAGCAAACCAACAACAGAATCAGCCGATGGGAAATCCCAATTTATCGAGGTCAACTTTGATTGGGCAAAGTGGTCATTTGCCTATGCTCAGTGGTGCAGCTGCCGCCGCTGCTGCTCATTTTAGTTTGCAGTCTCAGCTTTTAGCTTCGGTATGAATTTTTCAGTATGCCTTTTTGGGGAAACAAAATCATTTTTTTCTAGCCTTTAAAGGCATTCTTTTTGTTGATTTTAGTGTTTAGAAATTAGATGTGTAATTTAATGAATTTTTTGCCTTTGAAATCATTATGTATATATATATATATATATATATTTTTTTTTTTTTTTTAAAAAAAAAAAAAATAGGGAAGTAGTTTAAGATTATGTAATTGCAATTTTGGTTTGTAGTTTTGCTATGAGTTGGATGATTTCTTGATGCTAAATTGTTGCTTCCTTTGATGATTTGGGTTTTTTTTTTTAATGCAAGTTTTTCCTTTTGCTTTTATAGTATAGAAGTAATGAGTTACTGAGTAATTAGTATGTCATAATAAACCCAAGGGTTTATGCCAGCATGAACTAAATATGTCTTTCTTGATCATAAATTGTGATTGAAGAATTTTGGAGTAGCAATTCAGCAATTTTTAAGTGTTCTTTTGTCGCCTTTCTCCTTTTTCCTTCCTGCGGTGTTGGGGGGATTTTAAGAAAATATTTGCACGTTTTAGCAAGGGAATTAAGTTAAATTTGTAGTTGAGATCTTACTGTTAGCTAAAGTTGGAATAATTGATGATTGCCGATGTTTCTTTTATTTGCCAAAGACAATCGTTACCTTGTTGATGGTTATTGTAGGTTAGTTTCTCGAAGTCAAGTATAATTATTGTTTATGAGTGTTTTCCTTGCCCTTTCAAAGTAACCATTGCATTGTTTCTACCCCCTTTAGCATTTTGGAGTTACTAAAGGCTGTATTTTCTCTGATATCCTTTCTTGCTCCAGAGCAATTTAAATTATGTTTTAACTTTTAACCATCTAAAGCTCTAAGATTATAATGATTGCTTGCTTGATATAGACCTAGTTTTCATAGTAAATTCATTGTAATTATTTTTTAATGGTATTAGTAATCTGATTATTGCAGAACAGATTACTAGATGGGGCCTGATAGATACCACTCCTGTCATGTTTTTCATTGCTTATGGAAATGGTAATTCTTTTCTGAAAACATCTAAGGTTTTTTATGTAGCCGAGGCAGAAAGCTGGCTTGGTGCAAGGGTCTCAGTTTCATCCGGGAAACCCAACTGGGCAATCTTTGCATGGGATGCAGGCAATGGGGATGAGCTCGCAACTAAAGGCTAATGGAGCTCTTTATGCTCAACAGCTGATAAATCAAGGACAGATGAGGCAGCAGTTATCGCAACAAACACAACTCGCATCTCCTCAGGTATTTTGAAACTTCAATGATGTGAAGTTTGAAGGGGTACAGTTTTTTTTATGCCGCAATGCTCTTTAGATTTTTGTGAACTTAAGTGTAGTGTTCTTTGACTTATGTCTACTCAGACTATATGAAGAAAAGTTTTAATTATTTATTCTTATAATTGGAAATTGGCAACTTTAGGTAGCATATGCTTTCTGTAATATGTAAAGGATTAGCACTTAAGTGAAAAAGGGAAATCATGTATTTCCTTGGATACCACAATGACAACAATTTTTTGTTATAAATTGGGTTTAGATAATTGCTAGTTAAGTGTCACGAGTAATGTATATTATAATCATTATGTCTAACGTCTCATGCAAGAAATACTTTTCTTTTTGATCAAGCCATTATACCTTGCTGGTTATTTGAATTTCCTGTGAGACATACTCCCTCAAGTTTTTAAAGTTAAAAGTTAGATCTTCATTTGTACTTTAAGGAACTGAATGGTTAGCACTATTCATGACAATTATCTGAATTTTTATTGTCAGATACATTGTAAAAGTCATTTTATTGTGTTAAATAAAAAGGTCACGGACTTCATGATCATTTAATATCTTGTCTGCGGGTAAAGAATTGGAAATTAGTCCCGTGATTTTGCAAACAAATAGCGATTCATATTGTTTGATAAAAATTTTTCATATTGCACATTAGCAGACGTAGAATCTTATCTAAGATGTTTTGACAGCTTTTGCATTCTCAGCCAACAGTTCACGTTTTGTTGAATGATTGTACTTCTTCTGTTGCATAGTTATTGTATTCAATTCCGTTAAAATGGTTTTATTTGGAAATGGCCTACTTTCCTTTGACTATGCTGGGAATAGATGGAAGATTTACCCATTGCATGTTATTTTAGGTCCACTAATAAAGCTAAAGTAAAACCAAATATATTATGTTATCTCTTTAATTGAATTTTATTTCTCAACCTGTCTTGTTATGACATTGCACCCTTTGATGAAAATTCTACGGGGGTAGGCAATACATGAGATTTTGTCATGTGGTTTTAATGCTTGTTTTTGAATTAATATGTATGCGTGATCTCAGTATGCGATATCCCCTCTGTAAACTACAGGTTCAAAGCTTACAAAGAACATCTTCTCAGGCATTTATAAACCCTCAGTTATCAGGGCTGGCTCAGAATGGACAACCGGGTATGATGCAGAACTCTCTTTTGCAGCAACAGTTGTTGAAGCAGATGCCGTCAATATCTGGTCCAGGCTCACCTTCCTTCCGCCTTCAGAGGCAGCCACAGGTCCTCTTGCAACAGCAACTGGCTTTTTCTTCTCCTCAGATGCTCCAAAATTCTACGGCTTTGAATCCTCAACAATTGTCTCAGCTTGTACAACAGCAGTCACAAGTGGGACATACGCAAGTGCAACAGCCACAGCAACATCAGCAGCAGCTGCAACAACAACCTCAACAACAATTACAACCACAACAATCACTATTGCATCAGCCACAACAGCAGCAGTCTCCAAGGATGTCAGGACCTGCAGGCCAGAAAACTCTCAGTTTGACAGGATCACAGCCCAATGCAACTGCATCTGGTGCCACCACACCTGGGGAAAGTTCGAGCCAAGGAACTGAAGCCACCAATCAACTTCTTGGAAAGAGAAAGATACAGGATCTAGTTTTACAGGTTTTTACTTTCATTAGCGTCCAATGATTTTCTTCAGTCTGTTGTGATAAATTGTGGCATTCATCGTTTGGCTATGTTCAGGTTGATTCGCAAGGAAAGCTGGAACCAGAAGTTGAGAATCTACTTCTGGAGATTGCTGATGATTTCATAGACTCTGTAAGGCTCTGCTAAGCTAGAATGCATCTTCTTTAAAGGCTTTATCTTGTTGATATTGCTTTTCTATATTTGGGAGTTGTGCGTATGTGCATGTGCCACTCATATTTTTTAGTTTCTGGTGGTAATTTCTGAGGCTGAGCTGTTACAAATATAGATATGGTTATCATTAGGTACCCTTTTTATGTCAATATAACTTGAACATTGCAGATTATTTTTTAAGAACTACATGACATTCTTTGTGCTATATTTTGTGCTTAGCCTGAAGATAAATTGAATATTTTGGGCTCACAGTGGATGGTTTTGAAGACGTTGAGTTTATTTGAGTTGTCTGATTTTTACAACTACATTTTAGAGAGGGACAAAAGAGTGTTTTAATTGTTATACTGTGTTATAAAACTTTAACTTTTCTGTCAATTAGGTTAACTATCCATTACTCATAGCCTGTACAATTAAAACGTCCCTATCTACTGCTATATTCTTTTTCTTTTTATTTTTCACTGTTTCCTCCCACCTTACGGATACCTTCATCGGCAGTTAAGTAATGGTCTTCTTGGTTTAAAACTTATATCTTTTCACTCGTTATCAGGTGACTACATTTGCATGCAGTTTGGCAAAGCATCGGAAATCGTCAACATTAGAGTCCAAGGATCTCTTGCTACACTTAGGTTTGTATTTCACTATTTTGCATTTCTTTGGAAGAGTTAAATGTTAATGCAAGATACAACAGAACTCGATTAAATCCTGTTGCTGGTCATGGGTCAAGACTAAAGCTCCAGGCCTGTACGGCTCTTGAATCGTGGATTTGCCTCTTTGCAGATTCAAGATTTGCCTTCCGGGCATGGATCTGTAATTGCCCCATATATACACTCGCAGTCAGTAGAATTTCTGAAACTTACTATAGTTTATGCATAAACTTTTTCCTTCCAAGTGTGGCTTCCTATGCACTTCCTATATCGTGTATATTATTTTCAGATTATGTATTACTGTCAATAGTGCGGCTTTGCTAAAAATTTTATATGTTGACTTTGCATAAGACAGCCTTTTTATAGTTTCTTCTTGCTTTAATTCCAAGTGAAGCTGATAATGCTGTAATGAATGTTGTACATGGGATAATGTACAGAGAAAAACTGGCGTTTGACTATTCCGGGATTTTCGAGCGAAGAGCCGAACCAAACAAGATCTGTAAGGGTTTCTCTTTTATCGTTTTTGAGATGTCGCTGCACAAAATGTCTTAGAATCTTGACTTTAATGTATTTGAATCCGAATTTCCTTTTCAAAGTGATATTCTTCTTTGCTTAGGAACTCTTAGTTTAACACATATCTATGGTTGTCAAAATCTTTTCTCTCGGTATTATCTTTTGTATTTTAGTTACATTTGCCTTTGCCTATCAAATTGAACCTTTTCAAGCTATGTTCTCTAGCTATGTTACTTAGACTCGGGTGTAAGTTTCGGATACGTTTATGTGCCC
The DNA here is from genome assembly GCA_038381775.1 of Adansonia rubrostipa. Lineage (NCBI taxonomy): Eukaryota > Viridiplantae > Streptophyta > Magnoliopsida > Malvales > Malvaceae > Adansonia > Adansonia rubrostipa. The sequence goes on along the minus strand of JBBYHM010000004.1, from coordinate 4,205,196 downwards.
GATATAGGTGTATTCAATTTTTTCAAAGTTTTCCATGTATTTGGAGCAACCTTGAAGGGTCATATCTCCATACTTATGTCCGAATATGTGTCAGACACAAGTGTCAAACACAGGTACTTTAAGAAAAATGAAAAGTAGGAGCAACAAATTCTCTAGCATTTTGTTTGATGTTATTAGCATAAGCACCTTTTATTTTATATGAAAATCTTTGATTATTTGAATATAACTGATGAATGTGAATCCTGTTTCGAGAACATGCAGTTATCAAGTGACCTCCACAAGAAGCGTCTTGATATGGTGAACAAAATTTTTGGTACAAAAGTATTTAACATATGTCCTACTCTCCTAAAGCATTAAAACTTTTACTTTTATGCAAATTATTTTGGTTAGATGCGGGCGCTGATGGAATCGTCGCAGCCCGAAACAAATGCTAATAATCCTAAAGAAATGATAAGGCAAGGGCTTGGCAACCCGGTTGGTGCAAACCATTTAATGAGACCTTCACCAAGTTCTGAGCAGCTGGTTTCACAAGCAGCTGGTTCACAAATGCTGCAGCAAATAACTCGGCATTGATGGAGAGAAGTTTTCGTCATAATTTGAACTCAAATTCCATGTGTGTGGATCTATGGACATTACAGGTAAGCAATATGATTCACTTGCACTAATGCTTTAGTGTCTCTTCTCTTCAATTTGTCACTGCCCAGATAGGTATTGCTTTATTTTCTACTCATATGCTGTATCATGAGCTATGTTGCTCAGACTCTTCATTTTTCTTGAAGTACCCATGTCTGACTCTTTTTAGATAGAAGTATGGGGATATGATCCTTCAAGAATCTTCCAAATACATGGAAAAAAAAAATTAGAAAAAGTTGAACATGCCTGTGTAGGGCACATACCCGTATCTGATACTCATACTCAAATTCGAGTGGCAAAGTTCTACACATGATAGGGCTATAATCTGAAGAAAATAATCCACATCCGTTATCCATTTTCAAATATGAAATATAAATGGTTTGATTGCTGAGCAATCATGCCGACCTGCTTTAAGCATTATTACTGAAGTCATTCTAATGTCATCCTTAAGTATAATGAGCCAGATAAAGATCGCATGCTAACAATCCTCTTATCATTCAAGTCATATTTTATCATAGAACATTCTTCCTGAAATCTAATCGGTTTGTGTCTGCCACTCCTTATCAGAACTTTACTCTTGCTTATATCGAGCCTTTATTTAGTTTCAGTTATTTTTCAATTTAATATTTTTGGTAATTACATAAGTCATCTTTCTCAGTCTTGTTTGGCTCCTGGACTTGTTCAAGTCGTAGTTCAATGCTGTCTCGATCGTAATATGCTCCTTAAGATCTTTTTTTTTTTTTGGGCATTTATTCAATATATAAGCTTTCATTTCCTATTTCATACTAAACCTACTACCGTTGTTAACCGCCTCCTTTGCAGGTTGTAGGAACTAAAGCTTAAAAGCTCTAGTGGATTTGACAAAAGCAAAAACTGTAATTACTTGGTAAGCATGACCATCTAATTTATCATTTCCTATTTATGCTGTAAGAGAATTTATTAATGGAGTCTACAAAGAGAGTTTGTTCCCCAGTTTAAGCTTATCTTCCTTGGTTGCATATAGCGCTCAGCCTGGATTCGAGTTTTTTTTTTTTTTTTGATAATTGAGGTTACTAGGTTTTGATCTGTGGTCACCGGAACTAAGAATCTAGCACTCTGCCAATAGAGCACACGGCTATTGGCTAGATTTGCATCATGTTCTTTATTGTTTATAATTTTCATGAATTTACTTGATCCTTCATTTGTATTTTAGGCATAAACTACTAGGTTGTCAAAGCACATTGATTTAGTAATTGATCTGTTAGGGTAAATGTTTTTCATTAAATGTTGCATTCCTGCAATATGTCTTGATCCATGCATTGAAATACTTTCAATATTGTTAAGAATTTATAACCCGTTAACAATGCCACTTGTCATAATTTTATTGGTCAATAAAAATGACCCATCATCACTGTTAAGTCTTAGACTAACGTGTGTAAAAGAAGTAAAATTAAGATACCTTATTACGAATTTTTTTCTTTAGGTAATAAATCATGAAACAGGGTATAATTCAAGTATCAATTTGTATATAAACCCTTTTTAATTCACCCAGATTCTTCTATTTTTCAATTAAAAGTGAAAAGAGAAAGAGATTAAAAAGAAAAAGAAACAAGAAACAAGAAATACATGTAATTCAATAGTTAAAAAGTTAAATTAATTTTCTACTTTGTAGTTTATTCATTAGACGAAGAAAATTTTCCTCCTCCTCATCTAAGATTTCATTTATTAAACACTCAGTGTCAAAGCAGTGTCATAATCAATAATCAATAATTTGGGTAAATGGTAGTCATGGTTTCTAACTATTTTATATGTTTTTTTTTCCCTTAAAACTTCAATTTGATTCTAATTGTTCATGTAATTATTTTTATATTTAGTAAATTTTATCAAATTTATTATATACAACTCATTTTTTTATTCTTAAATTATTATTATTATTATTATTATTATTATTATTATTATTATTATTTTGTAACAAAAAGAGTTTTATTAAAATTAAACTAATGGAATTAGCACATCAGCATGACATGTCATTTGTATCAGCATGACATTTTTTTATTATTATTTTAATACAAATAATGTGCATAAATAGGATTTGTGATAGTTCACTATTTGAGACTTCGGGTGGCTAAATGACAATCTTAAACGTAAGATTACTCACAAAAACCTTTGAAATCACACGTATAACAAAATTGAATAGCAAAATAATTGATGATTAAATTTGAAATTTAGTTAGCACAAAAGAATTGAAAACAGTCGAGAAAAATGTTGTAGAGAGGTTGAGGCTTTTAAAAGAAATTTTTTAAATAAAATAATAAAATAATAATTGAATATATTGTAGTAATTATCTAAGCTTTTTTTGGACACAATGTTCCTATCTACAAGGTTGTGCAAAAGCTTGAAGAGTTTGTAATTACATTTTAGAGATCGTGTCCAAACAAAATATTGGGAAGAAATAGCGTTGTTTTACCTAAAACCACTTCAAAAACTACGTCTTCACCTTCTTTGAAATGCTTATGTTGATTGATAGTTAATTGATTCATACAATCATTTTTTAAAGTTAATATTAGTAAATTTGAATTTAAATTTTAATATTTATAATTTTTTTTTAATTTTCAAATTGTGGTTTTATTATATATAAAAAAATCAAGGACCAATGACGAGAAAAACTTTCAATGCCAATAAATAAGAAAAATACGTTAAAATAATATAATAAACACGATATATTTAAACATAATTAACGATGACGTGCAAGAGAATAAAAGCTTAGTAGTTCCCTAAGACCTGAAACAGACAAAGTTTCATAACGTTTTCTTAAAGGCTTAAAAGAAATAGAAAACCTTAGTAGATCTCAATCAACGGTAACATCCAAGAGAATAAAAGCTTGCTAGGACCCTGAGACCTTAAACAGATACAGTTTCAAACATTTTCTTACGGACTTAAAAGAAATAGAAAACCTTAATAAAAAAGAAAAAAACATCAAATCTGCCTAATAAACAGCACAGTCAAAACTGTTACAATATACCCTTTAGCGTCTACTTCCAAAAGCGCCCATGCATTGTTATAGAGCAAGAACAGGAACAAGTGTCCTGTTTTTGTTTCGGTCAATGATCAAACAAACTGCACATTTCTCAATCATTTTCTCGGTTTCAAACATAGTTTTTCTATGAATCAATCATTAAACTTGAAGAAGAAGCAGAACCAAATCCAACATCGGGTCATGTCTTAGATTGGCTTGAGGATTCGGTATCATATTCTTCGTTCTTTCCATCTTTGTTGGATGATCCGTACAACTCAGGCGTGATCAATAGTTACTAATGGTGGGATGATCAGATTCAGGATATGAGTCACGATCTGATTAAGATAGTCCCTACTGCAAGTTCCATCAATGGCCCCACCATGCCGCCGCCCCCGCAGGCACCGCCGCCGCAAATTCTACCAACAATGGCCTGCTTCAGTCTAGTTATTCCGCCATTCCCTACCCTCCTTTGCCATCCAATTTACCCAAAAGAAGGAAACTTTCAGATGAAATGGTTCCAAAAGCATCTCAGAATCATGAATTCAAGTAGAATCGGAGCAGTAAGATCAACGGAAGTGACATGAAAACGAAGGACTTGAAGAGCTTGTCGTGGTGGCAAATAAAAGGTCAGCTGAAAACAAGAAAAACCCAAACAAATCTTCAGAAAATAATTGTAATAACGGTAATAATAACAAGGAAGATGGGCAGAACAGTTGCTAAATCCTTGGGCGACGGCCATGGCTGCCGGTGACCTGAACCGTGGTCAACATCTGTAATACGTTCTCAACGAGCTCGCCTCGTCGAGCGGAGACGCCAACCACTGGCTTGCCGACCACGGACTACGAGCCCTGACTGACCACCTACCTTCCTCATTTGCTGCTTCCATGGCGCCTGCTGTCAATGGAGCCTAAATTCTTTCAACAATCTTTACTCAAATTCTATGAGGTCAGTCCACGGTTTGAATTCCCTAGTAACATTGCAAACGCTTCCATACTGCAAAGTCTTGGTCAAGAGCCTGATAAGAAGGTTAATCTTCATATTCTTGATATTGAGGTCTCTCATGGTGTTCAATGGCCGACGCTTCTCAAGGCCTTGACTCGCCGTCCTGGAGGGCCGCCTCCGCTGGTAGCCACTGCTGAAAACAATCAAATTATCAACACCCCATTCGATCGGTCCACCATGTCACAGTTCTATTCTCGACTTCCTGGTTTTGCCAACTCCATGAACATCAATTTACAAATAAACAGACTCGAGAACCTCCCATTACAGAACCTGAATTAGCGAATCATTGACAATTCACCAGGCGAGACCTTAATCGTTTGCGCCCGAGTTCGACTTCATCATCTGAATCACAACAGTGCTGATCAATGAACAGTCTTGAAACTACTGAGAAGTTTAAAGCCAAAAGGCTTGATTCTGTGCGAGAACAGCATGGATTCTAGTTGCAGCAACTGCGGGGATTTCCCCACAGGGTTCTCCCGGAGAGTGGAGTATCCGTGGAAGTTTTTGGACTCGACAAGCTCGGCATAAAGGGCGACAGAGCGAACAAAGAGGGACGATGGAAGAGGAGGCAGCGAAGGCATTGACGAACCCGGGAGAGATGAACGAAGGGAAAGAGAAATGGTGCGAGAGGATACGAGGCGTGGGGTTTGTCGGTCAAGTGTTAGGAGACGATGCCATGGATGGAGCTCGAGCATTGTTGAGGAAGCATGACAACAACTGAGAGATGAGAGTTGATGAGAACGACGGTTGTGTTGGGTTATGGTGGAAAGGCGAGCCTGTATCTTTTTGCTCCTTGCGGAAGATAGATAACAACGTCCAGGAGAGCTGAAATCAGTTCCACATTTTTCTTTGCATGAAGGATTGTTTGCATTCTGATTTCCAATCGGTGTCATATTTAAATCTTATATCATATTTTAATTATTTTTTATATTATCTACGTATTAGTAGTCAAAATTATCTCGTCCGCCATCGATCATTTCGAGAACGTTACAAACAGTTCAATGTTATCTAAAAAACCCTAAAATTAAAAAACAAATACTTTGATGACAAGTATATGCCCGGATCATGAATAAGCATAATAAATCCAGGTATGATAATGAAAAAATTGAGCTTTAAACTCAATCAAATTCAACCTGTTTGCAACTGTTCTTCGGAATAGTATATTAATAAACAATACTACTTGAATTTTGCTGCTCAATCTTCTTTTCCCATTTCAATTTTTGGCAAGGAAAATGTGATACAGAGTTCCAGGACGCATCACTGTATGTATCGGGGATTGATCATCACCCCACGTATGAATAAATCATAGGTATTGTCTTCTTTGAGCACTCACAAGTCCTACAAAACTTTATCATCCGAAAGTGTATCTCTTTTGATTCAAACCATAGATCTCTTCTTTAAGAGAGTCCTTTTGGCAACCACTGTACCAATTGAGCTAAATAAAGTAAGGATCAAATCTCGATATATGGGATGATAATATAGAGGAGATATCTTGGAACCCAATCATCTTAGAAAAAGTAATGACCAAATAATCCATCAACTCCATACCAGTTGTGAAATTACCAATCAAGAGATGCCCAAGTACATCGATTAAAAAAAAAAGGTCCTTAAATGATCCCCCAAGCAAAGCTGATCCTGTAATCTTACCGTAAAGCATACTAGCAAAAACTCGTATTCAAGCAAATAAGAGCGATACTGGCTGGCTTAGCCAGCAACTTGGATGATCCACCAAAGAATCTAGGTAGCATCAAAAAGTATTCATTTATTGGCTATTCTTCATTTCATCTACATGAAATTTCATCATATTATCATAAACTTTCATCCAAATAGTAAACAAATAACAGAATTGAAAAATTCTAGAACCAATCTCAATGCTCTAAAATCATAGGTAGGAAAATGGAACTTGCATTTTGCTTCAGTTCTTCACTAGGCATATACACAAAAATTCTGGTTCGAGTATCTTCATAAAGTGGAGAGAACGAAATTAAATACAAAAGCAGAAATTAAAAAGGTTGGAAGGATCTCCCCCCCCCCCCCCAAAAAAAAAAAGCACAAGAATATCTAATTTGACTTAATTCCACTCATACCACCATAACCTTCCTATGGAGCTAACTCAAGTTCAACTAACTCCAACCCTTTTTGATACTATTTATACCAGTTAGCAATGCTATAGTTATGGCTTCGACTATGAGGAATGTTTTAGAAATATACCTGAAGCTTTTTCATCCACCCTGGTGTCTATCTTGTGGCATGATTACAAAATCCGATACAGTAATCATGTTCTCCTTATTACGATGCATATATTCGGACTGAACTACGGATTACCATGCGGCAAACAGGGCATTTTGGCATCACTTCCCGCTCAACTGATACAGCACAACGTTGGCAACAAACAAGGTGCCCACACGGAATAAACGCAGAGCGTCTTCTCCTCATCAAGCAGATAACGCACAACTCTCCATCTGGAACATCACCTGCCTCATCGTCAAAATCGATCTGAGAGGTTGCATCATCAGTGGCAGCAGGGGTTGATTGCTGAGACCGTCTTTGCCTCCATTCTTTCCATTTATTCCAGTTCCTGAAGGCAATTCATTAACCAAAATATGTTTATCGTTAACAAAGTGAATAACGCACTTGTGTAGCCGCAAAGTTAAGAAAAGAATGTGAATAACTGCACTTTATTTCAAATGGTCTACAGAAAGAAGAAGATAGTTAGACTAAAAGAAAATACCTCACAAAAGCATAGCCAAGGATACCAATAGAGAGTGAACCAAGGACGATACCACTCCACAACAGTATTTTTGTTTTGAAGACAAGATCTAACAACATCTGATCCTTTGTCATGTCAGAACTGAAATTGCATGCATGGAGGGGTTTGTAAGATATATGTTTGAAGCAAGAGATAGACATTTAAGGTTTATCCCAGGCTACGGCAATTTTTAAAGTCATTGGTGTTTTTATTCTTTCCAAGAAAATAATAAAACTGAGAATTTAACATGAAACTTGGAAAAACATCAACTAAGTTAGCTATGTTACTTAGACTCGGTAAGAATGTCGGATATAGGTATGTATCCAATGCTAGTATGTTCAATTTTTTTGAAGTTTTTCCATATATATGGAGGGTCATATCCCCATGCACATGTACGAAAATGTGTCGGACAAGGTTGCTTCAAGAAATATGAAGAGTTGAAGTAAAATAATAAATTAGGACTTAATGCATCAAGAAAGTCCTAACACAAAAGAAAACAGACTGAGGCAGAGCTATCCTTCTCTATTTCACATTACGAGCATAAAAATTCGAATCAGCCTAGTATGAACAACAAACAAAAGTTTTTAGGTAGAGCTAGGCTTTTTGACTTCACATTATAAGCATGAAAATTTGTTGCAAGTCCCAAAAGTAAAAAACTAAAATAAAAGAAAAGGCTAGCAAGTAGCAATATGCTGTCTCTAGCAAAACCACATACAGAAAATAAGGAAGCTCCTTGCATGATTTAATTTCAGGCAATCCATTATTGAAACCGCAAATGCCAACCGCACTGATTTCCTTTCCTAAGGGAAGAACTTTCTCTTCATCAAGCAGACCAACCTTAAAAACAGATAAAATTATGGTTTTGACATAGGTTAGAGCATATGTACATGAGAAATGATGAACCCCACAATCAGTAAGCAATATAATTTTTAAATTTTAGCTTCAAAGAAGGTAATAAAAATCTTAATTTTTTTTTTTCTAAACTCACAGGGTACTCATGACCAAACAAAGCTTGAAGGAATGTATATGGAGAAGCATTGATCGGCTGCAATCGATGATAAACCGTAGTAAGAGGCAGGGAATGCCTTGAACCATCCATGTTCACAATGACACAATCAGATTGCGGCCATTGACCACCTTCAACCAGAATGAAAGGAACCTGGAAAGCATTGAAACCAAAAGAATTATAACAAAAACAGAACAAAATTCCAATGCTTGAAATACAGAGGTTCAAATGAAAGCCATTATAAAACTAAAAAAAAATCAAGGAAATTACCGTTCTCATTGACGTTGACTCTTTTTTATTCCAAGATTTTCCAATAATAGCACGCAAATCAGAAGTCCATCCAAAAACTCCCCTCCATTCATGGTAAATATACTTCATTCAATACAGAAGATTATCTATAGTTAGTATGAAATAATAAAAATTGAAACTTTAAAAATAGTTTCAGAGTCCATACAGTTTGTGACCTTTGGATAATGACAGCTTTATCACCGGTTTCTTGAGAGACAAGCACGTTGTTCTTCAGGTTCTTCCAGCTCCTTCCATCGGGGTTCGATCTCGGCTCGACTGAGCCGCGAACTACGACCATAGGTTCTTCGGCGGAATCCGACTTGTCCTCTTCGAGAAGGGAACGGAGGTCGGCCACGCGGAGGGACGGTGCGCCACGAATTTTCCGGAGGGCGGCTGATGTTGACTTGAACTTTAAGATAGTGCGGAAGGCGGCGTAGGCTAGGGCTGCGCCTAAAACGGCGCCGTCGAAAGAGAGAACTAGTTGTGAGATTAAGGATGCTAGGGCTTGTTCATGCGAAGACATATTCGTAAATCTTTGATTTTTGTTTTTATCCTACATCGGGTTCAAGTAATCGGCGTTCAGAACAGAGGTGAAACCGGCGTCGGGAGGGGGGGTTCTTAACGAGAAGGTACTCTGACAATCCGCGCCAAAGCTACTGACAAACCAGTGGGTGCCGGCTCGAAGGCGGTTTTATTTTAGTTGTGGGATGGTTGGTGAATTTGTGTGAGAATTAAGGGTTTTTCCGTCAATTAATTGACAATCACGAAGCTGCTGGTGACTTGGCGGCCTTCCCTATGGTTTCTCGCTGCCTCCTTGAAAATTTTCCAAAACGAATACCGAAGATTTGTATTTTCATTGACTATGCTTTTTCTCTTGTTTTATTTTAATTTATAAATTTACTGAATAATTATATAAATTAATTAAGTTAAAATTAAAAAAAAATCATTTTTGTGAGTGGAGGTTGAGTAAAAATATATTGAAATCGACTCAAACGGTTGAACTTGATGCAACTCAATTTTTTTGATTCGATTAAATCAATCTTGATTTATATTGATTTAGTGTGAAAATTTTAATTGATTCAAATTGATTGATCGTAGTTCATAAAATCTAAAATTAAACAAATCGAATTAACCAACTTATATATATTATATTAACATATTATATAATTTACATTTTTTAAATATATTTATAATTTTTATTAATATAAAATGAGTGATTAAATTTGGTGTCTAAGTTAACTCAGTCACTCTTTTTACTAAAACATCTTAAAATATAATTAAAAGTATTAAAATAAACAAATAAATATAATATTAAGAGTATTTTATTATTTTAAAATTTTTACACTTTTTAAAATTAAAAAATTATCAGTCTTTATACAAAAAACTATTCATAACCATTAAAAAAACCTATTCATATTAACAAAAAGATTTATTTATTTTTTATTTTTTAAAAATTTATAAAGTAACTATAATCAATTCCAGCATAATATAACATAAAACCCCATACCTACTAATTAAAACCCAAGGCCACACTTATAACTTAATTATCACTTACAATTCAACTCACGATCCAACTGAGATAATCATACTAATCAAGATTACTAATCGAACTATGAGCAAAAAATAATAATAACAATAACCAATCGAATCAATCGACTTATATCGGTTTAATTATTTTTAATTATGTAATTGAATTCGATCTATCTCAATTACTTTTTTCTTTACTAACTTGGTTAAATTAGTTTTCGAATTTTTCATAACAAAGTGATCGATTCGACTGATTGCATTTATGGGCATCAACTTTTCATCTTTTTGTCAATTTGCTTTAAAAAGAAGGATTAAAAGAAAAAAAATAATGATCACTGAACTAATATGTTTGAAGTACAAAAGCTTATCATATTTATTTTGATAATCATATATGCTAGGAAGAGCAACCTGAAACAAATGATGATACCAACTTATTGATGTCATCAGGTGACTCCATATTTGCAGCATGGCCTGCACCCTTGATTATCTCCAACCGTGATTTTGAACCCAAATGCCTGTAATCCATGAAATTAGCCCACCAGAAAATATATAAATAAATAAATAAAAATTGGAGATAAAAGCTTACAAGTCTATATAGTTATTAAAAAATGTATATGAATAGAACTATCTGCTTACCTCTGCAACTGATATGCCAGTTCTATTGGGAAAACCTTGTCGTGATCCCCCCAAATTATTAGTGTTTCCTTCATCCAAATCAGAGCAGGTGATTTTATTAGAAATGTTGATTTAAATAGCCGACATTATAATAGTTATTTTGAGATATTGTCGGTTTTTTGGTTTGGATATTGTAATGATCAAGTTTCAAGATGTTTTTCATGTGAACTTTAGATACTAAAATTTATTTGTTACTTTTCGAGTATACTTATATAAAAGGTATTGTCTTTGTTAGGTACCTATCCCAAAAGACTTTGCCACCCGAAATTAAGAGCTCTTTTGTCAACACAAGTATCAATTGAGATCGAAGGAGACAATACCCTTCTAACAAAAGACTATTGGATCAAACGACAACAGATTTTGTTGAGAAATCTGGCTTTTCCCATATGAAATGAATTCATGCAAGAGGACACAAGGTGACAGTGCGAAGAAGACATCTTGATTTGATCATCACAAATATTTACCGCAAATGCAATAGCATCTGTTATAATATACACAACCGCGATAAATGTGACATGAAACACGTTAACCGTAATTTAAATCCTCTGACTACGAATAAGAAACAAAGCAAAACCCAAAACATGGATTCAGTCAAGCAAGCAACCTGAGTTAGAACAGGAAGGTTGAGATCTGCTTTCTTCTCCACCAAGTACTCTGCAAGCTCAATCTTCTCCTTCCGACAATGATCATACATCATCTGAAAAACACTTAACCTTGATTTTACCATTCTTTGATTAACTCGAATTGGGATAAAAGAAAGGAAAATAAAGAAAAAAATAACAATCATGTGGATTAAAACAAAAATCTTTACCTAAGAAAGAGTGAGAAATTGAATATGTCTTGCTTTTCTTTAAAGGAAAACTATACAATGATATATATATATATATATATATATATATATATATATATATTTCTTTTACTTTCTTTGATCTTTTTCTTCTTTTATTTTATTGTTATATATCCAAATATAGTAGTGTAAGATTTACAACGTTAAATTGATTTGAGTCAGAGAAGAATAAACAATAAAACTCACAGTTATAAACTGTCGAAGCAAAAAATCAGGGACCCAATTGAGAGAATTCCGCTTGAACACTGATAGATTCACGAGCAACCTTAAATCATCCGGGTTCTTCGGAACAAGAATCTCCGACGGATGCCGTCCGATTTTCCTCAACTGCTCAGCCCTCTGGTCATCTGTGTACAATATCCCACTGCTCATGATCGCAACCTTCTCCACGGCATCGGGGTACATCTCCGCCATCCGATACGCCACGAATCCTCCATAACTGATCGCATAAACGGAGAATCGATCGACGCCCAGCTTCTTCAAACCATCCGATAAGCACTTAGCCTGGAATAAATCAGATCTGTCGAGGCTTTTCGAGTAAGATTTTCCGAAGAACAACAAATCCGGGATGTATACATTGAATTTTCTAGACAAAGGACCAACTTGATAAAGGAACTGCCAAAGTGGGTTGCCACCATACCCATGGACCATGACGAGAGATGGCTTGTTGAAACGCCGGTGGTTAGCGACCCAGAAATGGATGGTGGTCTGGTTATCCAAATCAATGGCGCAAGGAGACAGATCACATAAACGGAAATAAAGAGATAAGATGGAATCCATGCATTTGGTGAGGAAAGGGGGCTGGTTGAAGTGGAGGATGTGAAGAAGAAGGTGGCGGAAAAGGGCGAGGGCGGTTGAGAGATAAAAGGAGATGACAAGCCAGACCTTCGCGGATTCCATCGCTAATTTGCTTTGGAATCAGACATCAGAAACAAAATTTTTAACATTTTAAATACCATTTGCACAATGCTGTACTAGGAGTAACCAAACGTGTAAAGACAACATATGTTACAACAAATTATTTTAATTCGACTAAAAAAATTTAAATTTAAATTGGTTATTAATGAATTAAGCTTAAGTGAATTAAATTTAAATATTTAAATATTTAATTTATGTAATTTATAAATATAATTAATTTTTTTATTTTTAATTAGTATTAAAATTTTTTATTTAAATTTAAATTTAATTTTTTGTAAATGAGTTTAAGATCAAATACAAGAATCTAACCAATTTTTAATTTGATAAACTAGTTAAATCGAGTGAATCTGAATATTTTAATTTTTATTTTTAATAGAGTTTAAATTTTAAAAATAAAATTTAATTAAATCAAACATCAAACCTCAAATTTCTAAGTCAAACTCTAATTTTTTTTTTATTATTTTAACTCAGATCGGTACAGTTAAACTCTAAATCACTAGATTAAATTTAAATGTTTTAATAAATTATATACAGTTGTATAGGCTTTAGCTAAAAATATCTATGGATCCACTTATTCAACTTATTCATCCCATCCAAAAATAAGTTAGATAGAAAAATAAGTTTTTAATAATTCAAATCGAAAATAATTAAATTTAGTTTGAGTTTAAATAATAAAAAATTTTTATATAAATTTAAATATAAAATATAAAAATATTAATATTAAAATATTTTTTAAATATTTTAAATAAATTAAAAAAATTAATCCAAAAACAAATCTGATCTCACCAAGGTTGTAAACACAAGTAACATGGAAGATGACGTTTTTTCTGGATAAATCATACAGGATAAGATCTGCACGTGCACTTGGTTTTTGGTCATGAAAACGACCAAACGAAGTTTGAATTTAAATCAAAATAAAATAGAATTATATATATTTTAAGATTTTCTTCCATGAAAAGTTTGAATTTTAAGTCTAATTGCTTGAAATTTGATGAACTTAAATACTTAGTTTTTTATAAAGCATGTTTTAAACTTTTACTTGCATTTTTTTTCAATTGTAACCTTAAATTTAAGGATTTTATTCATAATATATTTGCTCGAAGTTAAACTTAAACATGAGATTTTTTTTAACTTGAACTAATCAAAATTAATATTTAATTAATAAAATATTTTTATTTAAATTTAATTATAAAAATATTATTATTAATATAAAATATTTTTTTCCTTAGGTGATTATATCAGTTTTTTTCTCCTTTTTTCTCAAATAATATTGCTTTAAGAATAAAAATGCCATAAATTTCTAAAATAATGAGAGTAACAAAGGTTTTCCTTAAGCAATCCTTTTTCCTTAAAGAAAACTTTCAAATTCAAAAGGTTTTTGTTTAGAAGGTAACTTCAGTTTAATTTTGCACGCAAAAGGCAAAGAAAAGAGTATTTATATATTTAATATCAAGAAAATCATTAATAAAATAAGAGAAATGTAATTGATACAAATCCACTCCTGATAAGCAGCTTATAAAAGGATTAACTAAGCTGAAAGAAATGTAAAAGAAAAAATGTATTAATATGCTACAAATTTAATGAAATTTAATGTATAAATTTATTAAAATGATTTTCTTACAAAGTTTGATAGATTAAATTTTAATTAAAAATTTAATTCCATTATAAATTACTTCTATTTGTTTTTTATTTTTTATTTATGAAGTTTATTAAATTATAAAAAAATGACACTTCCGTAAAAAAATATCATTAAGTATTGAAAAATACTTATATTTTAAATAAATTTATTAAAATATATTTTTGTGCATAATACGAATTTAAAACTGGTTAAGTTAATATCAACTGTAATGAACTATGAAGTTCACAGCTTAAATCCCTAACCATGCAAGTTATCAAAGGCCTGTATTAAAGATAAATGAGAGAGGGTTTTTCTTGTTGGTCAAAATGTGTCATTTTATGTTGTTATGATTTTTCATTTGTTCAAAGTATTTGTATCTAATATTTATATACATATTTTTAGACATGATTATGGAGATATGATCTTCCAAAGATTTTTCAAATACACGAGTAAACTTTGAAAAAAATAAACATACTTATATTCGATACTTGCATCTGAATTTAAGTAACTTTGGCTCTATTACAGTTTTATCAGGAAAGTTTTGCACTGAACTGTAATGAGATGATAAAAGCGTTACAAAAAAAAAAAATTTATTGATATATTAATCTATGTTACTTAAATTTTTTTTAAAAAAAAATTATCGATATTTAGCATCGTGCTCAACACTTAAAGATGAATATTGAAAGATTGAATATTGACCATCAAAATATATAAAAAAAATTTAAAAAAATTAAACATATTCATATTAAATATATATTTATATTCAATACTTATCTTCTATATTTATCTAAGGACAAGGGCCAAACCGGCTTTTCTAACCTTTTCTACATTTATGGAAGACTGGCACAAAACAGCAGCAACGGCGAGTGGAGTATGAATGTCTTTCACAATTGTAGCCCTTGAAACAAATATGCAGCAGCTACAATGAAGGCACTCGGACTTGCATGATGTACAGCAAGCGAAAAAGCTCGGCATCTTTTATGTGAATCGCGCGACGAAAGCAGCGACGGACGCGAGGGAAATGCGGCCCCTTTAGCTGCTCATGATCGGTGCATATAACATTAGACAGTTGACTTTGAATTTGTTTAAAATATTTATGATTAATATATATTCAAAAATACGTATAAAAATATAATCATCTAATAACTTTAAATATACGAAAAAAATAATTTATTATTTGTGTAAAATAAGTAATGCTACTATATATGCCTTTTCATTTATTAAAGTATGACTCAATTGATTAAATCGATCAAAATCGATTACATTCGATTCATTCACTTTGATTTTATTAATTTTAATAAATATTATTTTTGTAAATTTATTTAAAATAAATTTATTGAGTCGATTTTTGATATTTTTAATTTTTATGTGAATTAAGCGAATAAATTAATACCTAATTAAAATGTAAACAAATTCTATAATTTTATTTATATAATCATGACTTACTTAGTTATCTTATCCAAATCATAACTAATGGAACCCAATAGATCAATTTCATTTTGATTGTTTAAATTACTTGTATAAAGCTCAATTGGTTTGATGGATTCTTTGTGTATTATTAATTTATTCGATTCTAAAATTTATACAATCTTACTAAATGCGTGAACCAAAAAAATGTAAGTAAAAATTTTAAATACGATTATATAAATATGACGTATATAAAATTATTAAAATATAATATAATATAAATACATCATTTAAAATTTATATAATATAAATTATTAATATATTAAAATTTTAAATAAAAAAATATTTTAAATATAATTATTATATAATAAAATATATTATTATAATATTAATAGGGTACGAATATATCAATTATAATATAAAAAGCGGCAAATCGGCTCCAGGAACTAAAAAGCAAGAAATCCATATATATTAGTATAAATACCACGTAATTCTCTTCAAATGGTAAAATCGACACACCAGCACGTCGGCATCTGTTTATGTCTCCATCCTTTTGCCTCATTACTGAAGGCACCCGTCTCTCTCATCACTCCAAGTCAAAAAGAGAAAGAAAGAATTATTTTCAACCTTTCTTCTTTAGCTCAAAGATTTTAGCTTTTCTTTCCATATCTTCTGCTTGGTAGCCAAGAAAAAAAAATCTGAGAAAAGTAAGGTAAAAAGGGACCTGGTTCATGATGAATTATCAAAAGGGTGTCTGAAAGTCTTGCTATTTTCTTCTTTCACTTCGTTTGTTTATTTCTTTGGGCTACTTTTTGGTTGGAATTTAAAATTTTAAAGTAATTTTTTTTTGTCCCCTTTTCTTTTAATGCGTGATTGCAGGGATGGGGTTCTCCACGGAAGGAGTACGAGTTCTTGAGTGAGATAGGGTTGAGTTCTAGTAATTTGGTATGTTTTGTTAATGGCACCTGGAAAGGATACATCAGACGGTATTCGAACAGCTAGTTGATGTTTACAAACAAGTTAAAATGGGGGACCCTTTAGAAAAGGGTATCTTGGTCGGCCCACTGCATACTTCTTCTTCAAGGAAAAACTTTGAGAAAGGAATAGAGATAATCAAGTCACAGGTGTGTTATTTATTTATTCGTTCATCATTCATTTCACTCTTGCACCTCGATCAACCGACATCTAAGCTTTACCTTCAAATGGATCGGGTAAGTCTCAGGACCCGGAATCCCGTTACTGAATACATTATTTAGTTATCACTTATATATCATGAGTATAGGGTCAAGGCCGAAGGAGCCCAGATTTTGTCCACCGAGCTTGGAAGTGGATAGGAGAAGGATTAGTAATGGAGTTTGCAGTGATTCAGGGGATAGTGAGGAAGATATTGACCGGACTATCAGCATCATTCTTGGCAAATGCAAAGACATTATTTGTGCTAAAAATAAGAAGAAAACCATTGGGAAAAAATTAATTCCTTTGCTACCGAAAAAGATGTGCTGTTTGTTTGTACGAGTGGGTTTTCTTCACCTGCACCAAGTTTGAGGGACACACTACAAGAATAAACGACGGAGAAAGCAAATTAAGAACAGATTTCAAATTTAATTTAATAGTTTATGCTGCCAATTAAGTCTGTTCATAAGTAAAATCGGGCTTGATATTTTTAAATCCTTTTGCCTAAATTTGTGTTGGGTCAGCTTGGGCTCAGTCCAACCCAAGCTTTTATATTAATATTTTTATATTTTTATAATTAAACTTAAATAAAAATATTTTTATTATTAAAATAATAATTTATACTAAATTTATAAAAATTTTATTCAAAATTTGATCTTATATGAGCCGGACGTACAAAATTAAATGGTTAATCCAATCATAAACATTTGCCAACTTTAAATGATGATACTACTAAATATTAGTTCGAATCCTAACATCTACGGTCTATTCTCCTACCCAAGATTGCAGTATCATCGAGGAGAAGCATGATTTACTGCAAATGCTCTTATTTCTTCTTTGATTGATTAATTTATTTTGCTTTCTTGGACATTTGGCATCGACAGCTTTTGAGGTTAATGCTGAAGAAGAAGATTTACAATCAAAATCCTAGTGAAGCATCTTCATCCATGAAGAAATTCTTGGAAGACAAGCAAAAACCGGAAAGTCAAAATAATCAAGATGAAACACAGGAAAGAATAAGTGAAGATGGACATAAATGGGTCAACACAGACCCTGAATGTAAGTTCATCTCTGATTTTTCAACATAGATTTCAATTTATTAGCCAAAAACATATGCACAAATTAAACCTTTAAATTTTACAGACTAAAAAATAATACAACAAGTCATTGTCTTCTTCATATTGCAGATATCGTTCTGGAGATCTAAAAGCACCAAGATACAAGGTTAGAGGAATAATTTTGACCAAAGGAAAAAAAAAAACTAGAAGATTTCAAGGGCAAGTCCAGTTCGAATTTTAAATGTTAAAATTAGATAAATATTTATTTTTATCTTATTTTTTCTGCACTCACTTTTTTGGGTTAAATCTTTACCTTTTGTAATATAAATTTGAGGTGAATAATATTTTGATTGATAAATAAATTTGTAAAGTATTAATTTTAAAATCAATTGATAATAAGTGAAGAGTAAGATATTTATGGATCGGTCAATTCGAACCGTAATTCAATTTTTTTTTTTCAATTTCTTTATCCTATTCCAACCAATTCAAGCCTAGTAGACTATTCGGTCCTTGGTTTAATGAAAAACTTTAACTTGGATATAAAATTATAAATAATCTAAGACTTAATCAATGTAAAAATTAGAATAATAATAATAATTTAATCTAAAACTTCGTCGATATGGAGTGATACTTATTGATGTAACCAAGAAAATGGATGGGAAGAAGGTGATGGGCCAGAGCTGCTGCAGTGACCTGCAGGATAATAAAGGCTAGAAAGTGCCAAAAGCGTATAATTTAGGACACGTTTTTATGTTTAAATCAGTGAAATAAAATAAAAGAGTAATTGAATAGGTAATTAAAGTGGATCTTCTTATTTCAAATAGGTTGTCTATATCTATATATATAGGTGTCACGGACTGTTTGCTAGATCTCCATTTCTTACGAAGATGTGATGAAGATGAAATTATCTAAAATGAGCTTACCATTATCATTATCTTGAGAAGGGATTTATTCTTTTGATAAATAATTTACTTAGTTGTTTAAGTTAGGGGATATAATAACATTATTTGAATAAACCTCATCACATGTAGATGTAACTATCACGTGACAAATTTAAAGATATAATTAAAAAATTATGGAACAAAATTTAGACTTAAATATCAAGTTAAAGCATTTAACTGAAAATCAATTTGTAATAAATAAAGAGATGCAACTTGAATATAGAACCACTGACAGTCCAAAACTCATCGGCACGAGATAACATCGCCTTTGAAATATTACACTGACGTGGGACACTTGATTGCGCAAATGTTTCCTGAGTTCCAATCAATTAGTCTTGTTTTAACTTCAACCTGACAGTTAAGGCCCTAAAGATCATTGTAGAAATCATTGCAACGGATTCAACCATTGAGAATTATAAACAGCCATTATCACAAAATCAAAAACCTTCTCTTTACATGGTTGTGCACGTAATTGCCGAAGACAAAAAACACCATCACCACTATCGCGACCGCGGATGGCCTCTGCCAGCCCCTCCCCCTTGTATTCGCCTCTATGTCACCTTGCTGCGTTGCGTTGGTCACACACGATCTTCTTGGACACTAGATGAGTTACTTGATGTTGCATCGGCAAATCCGTCTCCAGGCGATCGTAAAACTTCCATTGCTGTTGTTCTAAACTCTGGGTCTTGCTCTATCTCTACTTTTATCTCTTCTATCATTCTAATGGCTTCTTTCAAGTCTAATCTCACGTCAGCGCTAGTTTGAGTGCAAAGTGCGGCTACATGAAGGAGTTTCTCGATGCTGCCAAGTGAACTTTGGCCGCTGTTAGCGATCACCGGATCGAGCAACTCAGCCTGTCTCCCTTCTGAAAATGCAGATGTGACCCATTGAACTCCATCAATTCCAGCTTCACCATTGCTAAGATACTGAGAAGGTAATTTCCCCGTAAGGATCTCGAGAATGATGATTCCAAGGCAATATACATCACTTTTAGGCGATACTTTCCCTTGGTTTACTGCTTCCGGGGTTTTGTAAGCAAATAGGACTTCTAAATCGTCGATGTTTACCAATGAGCAAAATCCGTAGTCCGAAAGAAATGGATGATTATCAGGGCCGAGCAGCACATTGGTTGATTTGAGGTTGCCGTGAGGCACTTCGAGATAAGCAAGTTCAGTATGAAGATAATCTAGTCCCTGGGTAATTCCTCGCACGATTTTTAGTCTGGCTGGCCAATCAAGTTCAGCACCCGTTGTGCTTCGATCACCTGGAGAAATTATATGCTTCCATTCATCAGAATCCATAGATGGATGGCATAGTATTGTGTATAAGAGAGTAAGCATATACAGGAAAGAAAACGCTGAATGAACTAAAAATCAACAACAGATTGCATAGCATTTGTCTAATTGTTGATGGCAATATTATTGTGATGACCGGGCTTCAAGATGCCTTCTTCACTTCACTTTAAACCCAATTTGGTCATCAACCCACACATGCTTACATTAAATGTATTTTTTGCTTACCCACAAGTACCACGGTTGGTAAAAGGACTCATAAATGAGAGGTTATTTGAAGGGGGGCTCACTTTTAGATAACAAAACCTTGCAGGATTGTGAGTGCCCTGAGAAGACAATACCTTTCATGTAAATATTCATGGATAACAATCAAATCTTGATATGTAAAGTGATACAGTAAAACATCTTAAAACCTGACATCACGAAAAAGTGATAATTCTTAAAAAAGAGGTCTTGGCTTGTACCAAAAGAGGCACATCTTTAAGTGACAAAACCTTGCGAGACTTGTGGATGCCTAAAAAGGACAAATCTTAGTATGTAGAATGACTCAAAAAAGATGTCTTAAAACCCAGTTATCACAGTCACACTTTAATGTCTTCATAAACCAGGCATCTTTTGCCAAAATGGTAACGCAGAAAAGGCAAAATACATTGAATAACGATTTGAGACAAAAATAAAAACAAAGGCAACAGATTATAAACTTCAAGGGAAGAAAAAAAATTTCATACCATGCAATTGGTAAAGCAAACTACCATTGGCAAGGTACTCATAAACAAAAAGCTTTTCCTCGTGCCGGTAATGGTAAGCTATTGGTGTCAAAACATTGGGATGTCGTAGCTTTCCAAGCATTTTAACCTCAGCATCGAATCCTTCTCTTCCTAATGCATTCATCTCCTTCACCCTTTTAACCACCACGGCAACACCGTTAGCCATGGTGGCCTTATAAGAGCACCCCATGGCTCCATATCCGAGCACTTCAGCAGCTGCTTTCATCAAATCTGGTAATCCAAAAGCACACTTGTCATCATTTACAATAAATAGTTCAGCTACTGCACCACCTCTTGCCATTGCACGGTTAGACCCTCCGCCATGGATAGAGCTTACATTACTCTTTCTGCTTACTTCGATTTCCACCATGGCTGGCACTTGCACCTCAACTGCGGCCTCGTTAGAGCTTCCCCTGTCAGTCACATGGCCGTCTTCTCGTTGCTTCTTTTTCCTCCATCTAATTGCAAAGAAGATAATCACTGAGAGTAACATCAATCCTAACGTTATAATTGCAGCAATGACCTTTTTGGTATCATGTTTATCATGTCCACCATGAACTTTATTGCAGTTAACACCCACTTGTTCTCCGCAGAGACCTGGATTTCCTGCAAATGAATTGGCCTCGAATTTTGACAAACTAGAAGGAATCTCCCCTTCAAGTTTATTGTTTGATAAATTGATGGACTTCAAAGTTTGGTGATTAAAATCGGGAATATTTCCAGTAAATTGATTGTTTTCGAGATGTAAGTAAATTAGACGAGACAATTGAGCCAATGAAACTGGAATTTTCCCAGTAAATTTGTTATCTGATAACCAAACTTTCTTCAATGATCTCGTTTTGGCAAAATAATCAGATGGAATTTCACCTGAAAATTGATTCCCCGACAAGAACAAAGCCTTCAAAGCACCTAAACGATTGATGTCAGGAACGTTGCCCGTGAAAGAATTGTTCATAACACTAAAAGAACGCAAGCTTTTCATCTCAACCAAAGCATCAACATCGATCTTCCCTGATAATCCCATACCTTCGAGACGCAACCCCTTGACGATGCCATTGTAACAAAGCAATCCCTTCCAAGGTCTTTCTTCATTGCAAGGTGCTGAGCCTGAACCTGAGCCGGGCACCCAAGAACCGAGACCACCGGCATTTGTGAAAGATTTCTTGAGCTTTAACAAGGCCACCGCCTCAGAATCTGATACCCCAAATCTTAATGGCCACACTACGATTAAGAAAGATGAAAACAGAAGAAATGACCTGAAAAACCAGTAAGCTGCCACCGCCATTACTTTAACCAGACAGTTTTTGGTAATGTAGTTTTAGCACTATGATTTTGGGGAGCTATTGTTTTGCTTATTTCTCGTATTGGGTCGGTTTGTCGTTGTGATTCCTTCATGTTGGTAGTTTTTTTTTTTTTTTTGGTTGCTTGGGAGGGCCAAGAGAGCCTTAGGAAGAGGGAGATGGCGCAAGTTTTGAACAAGTCAAGCTCTGAAAATAAAAATCCATTATTAACGGTAACATGCATGGATTGAAATGATCATGTATCCGCTCAAAACTGGGGGGCTTCAGCCCTTTACTTGTGCAGTAAAATACTGCCCACCTGACATTTAGATTTTTCACATTTTTTCTTTCACTTTCTAAACAATTGTTTGGATTTTAAGAATATTCTCTCGGCACTCTAGGTGTATACGATCGGACCGAGTTAAGATATATTTTTAAAAAAAATATTTTTGTTTAAATTTTAATTTAATTTGATTTGATTCATTCATATTACTTATATATTACTGTTTATGATTATATTTTATAATTAAATTAAAGTTTTTTTATTAATTATTAATTCAAGCCAAGTTCATTCATCTCAAATTGACAAAAAATATGTCTAAAGGTTGGCCCATGGATAAGTCTACTTAGCACTTGGTACACACTAATTAAGTTTTTTTTTTTTTTTTTCTAATTTTCCTTTTAGGTGATCTTGTCTAATTAAACAAGAAATGAGAAAGATTAAATATTCATTAAAAATTTTTAATTTTACAAATGAGATTAATAATCTATAGTATGTTTTGTTTTTCTTTAATTTTTTTAATATATTTTACTAATTTTACCTGTAAATTTTAAAAAACTCCACTAATCTGAATCAAATGATTTCGAGTATTATTGTATATACATTATAATGTTGTAGTATAATATATACATTATAACATCAAGAATTTAATATATGAATTGTTCTATTGAATTTGGTGTTGAAAGTCAAACGACACCAACTCAATAAAAAATATAAAAAATAACTAATAAATTATAAATTAAACGTAAATATAATAAAGATATTTTGATATATATATATATTTTTAGCAAAAAATACTCACTTTCTTAAATAATTATTTACCTTTCTTAAAAAAAAAAATTCCACTTTCTTTTTTTTAAAAATATCATTATATAATTTTTTTAAATATTTATTTTTCATCCAAATAACATGCATGCATATATTTAACAATTGACTTGCTCATCACTTAATAATAATTAAAATTATATTAAATCAAATTTAAATAAATTTTTAATAATTTAAATCGATCTATAAATAATTATTTTTAAAAGGAATTGATCTTAAATTTTTGCTAGAAAACGTTCAATTTGTGGGTTTTGCTCGGGTTTGTTGGACAAAACGGTTTGGCCCAAGATTCAGAAAAATTTGGATCAATTTGTACTCCACCCAACAATCATTCCCGGGCTTGCTTTTCTAATCTTTTTGTGAAAATGGTGGGCTTCCTTCACTGCCCAAGGAAGGAATTAAAAGGAAAAAAAAAACTCGATACGACCCGATACTTATAAGATAAGAGTCTAATTAATAGATGTTTATAAATAAAATTTATTTTAAAATCTAATTCTCTGTCCGATTCGAAAAGCTTAATTTGAATTTATATTTTTTTAATTAGAGTTGATCATACTTAGATTACTTTTTATTAATTAAAATAATATTTTTATTTAAATTTAATTATAAAATAAAATTTTAATATTTTATTATATTTTAGAGAAAAATATTTTGCTTAAACTAAAAACTTATCATACTAAATTAAAAAATCCAATAAACTCACAAAATAAATAATCCAATTATTGAATGAGTTTAATAAAATTTATTTATATAATTATTTTTTAAAATATAATTAAATAAATTTAACATATAAATTTAATATTTGAACTCACTCTTTGATCTAAAATCACTGGTAAAATTCCCAAATTATTAATCAATAATTTTGATTAGATCACACGTAACAAATGCTACCTTTTCCTCTCTCATTTTTATTCCTTTTTTTTTTAATTTCCTCTCACTTTCTCGAGGCACCTAACTCTGAACCCTAGCGAAGGAGGAAAAGGAAAGAAAGCGAAAGAAGGTAATCTTCTTGGGAACCAAGCAGCTCGATTAATTTTTCCTAGAAAATCGGATTGGGAAAAAGGAAAAAAAAATGCAGCACCAGAGGCTGAAGCAACAGCAACAACAAGCCTTGATGCAACAAGCTCTCCTCCAACAACAGTCTCTCTATCACCCGGGCATCTTAACTCCTCCTCAGGTTTTCCACTCTTGAGTCTCTCTGAATTTTATTTTATTTTTTTTGTCATCTACGAGTTTTTTTGATCCGGTTGTTAGGGTTGATTTGTTGGATTTTTCGAAATCGTGTTTTGATCTTCGAGCTCCTTTTTTTTTTTTTTATTTGTAATTGACTGGTGGAGCTAGGGTTAGTTTGGAAATTAATGCGGTGTTGATTTAGCTTTCGAAAAATAAGCTTTTTCCCTAGGTTTCGCTTGAATTCGCTGAACTTTGTTTCTATTTTGACGTTTCCATATTTCTTCAGTTTTTCCTGCATTATTGGTCTGAAAGTTGAATTTTTGCATTTTGTTTTTGGAAATGAGGAACTCTGTGTCATTAACATGCTTTTGGGGTAAAGTGAAGCTCATTGTTTTGGGTATGAAATTTGATGAAAGATTATTTTGTTTATTAATATTTTTAGTTTTTCATCATGGCATGAAGTTCCAATGTTATTTCTCTTATATGAGCTTGCAATTGGCAAGCTTTTGGTGTTTTCTTTCTCATTTACTTGTGTTTCTCGCTACTTGGGTTTTGTTCAACTTATTGCTTATCTAAATCTTCATGTTGTTTTGCAAATGTTTTACAAATGATAGGATGTGTTTTGGTTGCCATCTCTCTTGTACAATCAATCCGTCTATTTGTTTATGTTTATATGCATCTATCTGTATCTCTTGTTTGCAAATATTTGGTAAAAATGTGCAATTTCTTTCTCTTTTTCTTTCTTCAAGTGTTAGAGCGTAAAACATGGTTCCTGAATTTCATATTGGGATTCCTAAAGGTTTATAGTGCTGGAATATAACAGCATGACGCAAATTAATAAAATACAGTACTTTCAATATATCTGCATTCTGTCGAAATTACATGTTGGGCAGACACGACAGTTCTGCTAAAATATGCCTTATTTATATGAGGCGGAATATTTTGGTCCAGTTGTCACTGAAAAACCAAACAGGAAAAAATGGATCATGGTAAAATCAAGAAAATACATTGTCCTTTTTTTTTTTTGCTCCAAGTTGAAAGTGTTTTTGAAGAGGTTGGGGAAGAGATGCTCTCATTTCACTTGGTTGTAGTTAGCATCTTGTTTTTTTTTTTTTTTTTTCTAGGTTGAGGTGTTGGATAGCTTTAAAAACTCATCTTCTTTCCAGGATTTGAACGCTATAGAATTGCGTTGAGTGGGAAGCGACGTTTTTTGTACATCATTTCTTCATTTCCCCTCTTTTTTTTTTTTTTTTCACATTTTTATTTTGCAGATAGAGCCAATCCCAAGTGGAAATCTTCCTCCTGGATTTGATCCAAGTACTTGCCGTAGTGTGTGAGTGTTTCCCTAGATATTTTTGCATTTTTTTTTCTCTATTTCCTTTTTGTTTATTTTGCATTTTGTGCGTCTTTTATTTCCCCTTCTAGATTAAGCAGCTACCCTTGTCACTTTTATGCTTAAGTTAAGTCTATATACATTGGAGACACTTTCCTTCGCGAATCTGGTGATTGAAATTGTTATTGCTACCCTTAGTGCTAAATTCTAAGCTAATGGCTTTTTTAATTGATGTTTAAATGCTTTTGAGGATGTAATAGACAATTGTATGTTCTTTCCTCTTTCTAACAACTCGGAAGGTTACTTATAGCCTTTTATTTATTTTTTCTTTTTTTTTTTTTTTTTAAACTTCTAGTTTTTTTATTTTTGAGAAACCGCAGCTATGTGGGAAACATCCATGCACAAGTGACTGAACTGCTACTCCAAGAGGTTTTTGCAAGTACTGGTCCAGTTGAAGCTTGCAAGCTTGTCAGAAAGGAAAAGGTATTATTTTCAAAGTAGTATCCTCTTTTTTTCCCATATGGAACTGTGAGGATGCTCTAATTGTGAAATGGTTAAACTTCTTTGCTTAGTTTTTCTCCCTTTTCCTTTAGCCTGTTAATTGCAATTTGATTGAAATGCCTGTTGTTTCTCATTCTACTTAAGCAGTCATCATATGGATTCATCCACTACTTTGATCGCAGATCAGCTGCTCTTGCTATAATTTCTCTAAATGGAAGGCATCTGTAAGTATGAAGTTTTATTTTTTTTCCCTCTTATTTTATTTTAAGTGTGCTTTTACATCATATACTGTATTCTGCAGATTTGGACAGCCTATCAAGGTCAATTGGGCATATGCTAGTGGTCAGAGAGAGGATACATCAGGTTTGCGCATGCTTTTGCTTGAAATTTTTTCCTCTGAAATATTTATGCTGTCCTGGCAATTATTTTTAAATTCTACTGTTTGATACTATCATAATTGGTGCAGGTCACTTTAACATTTTTGTCGGGGATCTGAGTCCTGAGGTTACTGATTCAATGCTGTTTGCGTGCTTTTCTGTCTATCCCAGTTGTTCGTAAGCATCTTTTCTTTTTGATCTTGATATCGGTAAATGCATTTGCCATAACTTATTAAAATTAAATGCCGAAACTATCAGGAAAATGCAAATTTATTAGTTAGTAAACTATTATTAATGTTTTCGTGCTGCTCACAGTATTGATCTATTGGTGTCACGATGAATGAAAAAATTGATGCCTTTACTGATTTCAGGGATGCAAGGGTTATGTGGGATCAGAAAACTGGCCGTTCCAGAGGATTTGGGTTTGTTTCGTTTCGCAACCAGCAGGTACTATTGCTTGGTTAAGTTTTGGGTGCCTCTTTGTGTTTCTCTTCCATTATAATGCTGCTTCGCCTATTGATGTTGACTTTTTTTTTTTAATATATCTGTTCAGGATGCACAAAGTGCGATTAATGACTTAAGTGGTAAGGTTGATGCTTATTGCTTTATACACGTCCTTCGTTATCTTCATTGACCGCAGTTTTGGATCATCAAATAAACCTATGATTTTTAGTTTCAAAATTTTTATTTCATATCTCTCACGCTTTGGAGTAATCTTAATAGGTGGCTGAAATACTCATCTAAAAAGGATTTTCCTTTCTTTTTCTTTGTTACTCTTTCATGAATTTTTCTGTAAAATCACAATTTTTATAGTATTAATTCATTAAATTATTGTGGCTGAGCTGGAAGAATTTTATTTTGTACTAATTTTTAAACAAACTACCACTTGCTTAGATTGCTGTTATTCGATATTGCAATAAAAATTCAAATGTGCATTCGATTTTTTTTTTTTTTATATATAGGAAAGTGGCTTGGCAGTCGGCAGATTCGTTGTAACTGGGCAGCAAAGGGTGCTAGTAGCGGTGATGACAAGCAGAGCTCCGATGCCAAAAGTGTGGTGGAACTAACCAACGGCTCATCAGGTATATTTGTTGCTTCTTTAAAATCAAACATTCACATTAATTTATTGTTTTGTTCAATGCAAACCTCAGAACTTTAGTATTTTATTGCTCTTATTCTACCTTTTCTGGGTCTTCAAATGTGGAAATAACCTTACATCTATTAGCTTCGGATGCAGATGACGGTAAAGAGACAGCAAATAATGAGGCTCCTGAGAATAATCCTCAGTATACTACTGTTTACGTGGGCAATCTTGCTCCCGAGGCGAGTAAACTATTTGGACCCTAAGAACTCCCATTTTTATTAAAGTTCTTTGTGCATTCAAGAGTTGGCCTTTTATTCTGAAAGCTTCAGTTACTGTGCTTTAAAGGAACATGTTAAATTCGCCAATAAAACGGACTTTATTATTCCCGCAGGTCACCCAACATGAACTCCACTATCACTTTCATGCTCTTGGCGCTGGGGTGATTGAGGAGGTTCGAGTCCAGCGTGATAAAGGCTTTGGCTTTGTGAGATACGGTACTCATGCTGAGGCAGCTTTGGCTATTCAGATGGGGAACACTCTGTCATTTCTATGTGGCAAGCAAATTAAGGTCTATTGTCTTTCTTTTACTCGAAATTTGACTTTCTTTATTTGAGAAATATAAATACTTAAAAGATAATGTGTATATTTGAAGTCTTTGCATAGGTTGTTTATTGAATCATTGACGCTTAAGTATCCTATAATGAGACATGGAATGACTTGGATGACTGTTACTGGTGGTCGATTTTCATTAGATTCATTTTTGCTTATCTAAAGATCACCTAGTTGTTGACAGTAATTCCTTGGATAATGAAAAATCAACCTCTTTAATTGGTTCGTGTAGTGCTCTTGGGGCAGCAAGCCTACGCCACCTGGAACAAGTTCAAACCCACTTCCCCCACCTGCAGTCGCACCTTTACCCGGGCTCTCAGCCACCGACCTTTTAGCTTACGAGCGACAACTTGCTATGTCCAAAATGGGTGGTGTTCACGCCCTAATGCAACTTCAGGGACAGCACCCTCTCAAGCAAGCCGCCATGGGAGTGGGTGCTGCTGGAGCTAGCCAGGCTATATATGAAGGTGGATTCCAGAATGTTGCTGCTGCCCAACAACTGATGTACTATCAGTAAATCAAATTACAGCTTGTGTGGTAATATTAATCCTTTATTTCCTCTGCATTTGCGGATTTTATTTGAGTTCTAAACATAAAATTTTAGGAGGCTTTTTTAATGTATTCCACCCCCCTTTTTTAGCAGCGAGATTGCACCCTTCTTTTATATATATGCATATACATACATACATATATATATATATATATATATATATATATATATTTGCCGATTGTATCAATCCTTTACTTATTTCCTCACATTATTTGAGTTCTAAACAGCTGCGAAACTTTTTAATGTATTTTCTCATATATATATTACATACGTTTGCTTTGCTGTTGCAATGGATATATATTTCGCAGCTCTCTCGAGTTATGCACTTGTACTACTATGCTTATGGTATTTCGACTTTCTTTTTTTTTGAAATATTTATGTTTGACATTCGTGTTCGATATATAGTTGAACATGGGTATAAAGATATGATCATTCAAAAGTTCTCTAGATATATGAAAATTTTGAAAAAAAAAAAATATGAAACATATACATGTTGGATACATATTTGTGTTAAATACACTCAAATTTGAGAAATCTTGGCAATGTTAAATATTGATTCCGTGGTGGTTTTTTATTTTTGAATCTGATCATGAGGTGTCTATGTGCATTCTTATTTTCTTTAAATATTACATGCGACATTTTTCTGAAATCTTTAACTCCTCTTTTCAAATAACAATCCTCAGTTGTATCTAGACATTCTTTGTTGGTTAATTAGGGATCGGATTAGTTCAAGTTTGGATTTGAATCCTTTTGAGTTAGTTTTTTGGGTTAAGATCAAATGACAGTATCTGCGACAAACATGGATACCGAGGATGGGCGAAAAGGGGGGTAATTGAAAAAAAAAAGAAAAAAAAGAAGAAGAAGAAGAAAACAGAAGAGTTACAACAGATGATCCAACCAAAATCAATGTTAAATTCAACAATTTTTATTATCTGCAAGACTGCAACTAAACAACAGCAACACTAGAGCGGGGGAGGGGGGGATTAAAGTTTATATCCGCCAGCCGTCTGAAATCTCTACAATTATTTAGAATTACATTAGGGTAGAACTATTTGGACATGCAGCTTTTCATCAATCTTTCTCCAACCCAGCAATATATTTGTCATAGAATTTCCCTGCTTTCTCAAGGTCTCCAAGCTCGTTCTAGCAATCGGCGATTGCTCTGTAAGCTTCCGTGTTTCCCGAGTCGTCGCCTTCTCGCTCCAAGATTGCTAAAACCATTGAATGGTGTTTAACGGCTTCTCTATATTTGCCTTGCCTTTGCAATGAAGCACCTGAATGAAAGCAAACTTATGTTTAGAGACTGTCAAAATTTAAAGGAACTCTAGGTTTAAGAACCAAGCAATAAGAAAAGGAAAATTTTTGACTTCGATAGATTGCCATAGCTCTCCAACATTAACCACAAAACGATCACATATAGTTG
Source organism: Adansonia rubrostipa (assembly GCA_038381775.1). Lineage (NCBI taxonomy): Eukaryota > Viridiplantae > Streptophyta > Magnoliopsida > Malvales > Malvaceae > Adansonia > Adansonia rubrostipa. Next base: position 4,174,865 of record JBBYHM010000004.1, on the reverse strand, counting down.
GTACAAGCCATGTTCCTTGGACTTGGGTATGACTGTCAAATATAAATGTGTCAAAAGTATGGTTAATTATTTTTAAGTTTTTCTATGTATTAGGAGTGTCTTGGAGGGTCATATCCTCATACTCGCGTCTGGATTTGCAGTTGATACAAGTGTCGAACATGAGTACTTTAAAAAAAATGATGAAGCGTCAAAGCAACATAGGGAACAAGTTTAAAGGCTTTATGGTTTTCTCACTTTATGTAATGGCGCCACTAGTCTATTTATAAATAACTTCGCATTTTTTCATTACCAAATATATGGTTCCGAGTGTAACACTGCTTTGAATATCTTACAAATTCATGTACAAAGATTCAAGGCAATGCCATAAGGTATCATAATCCTTTTTTTTCCCTCAAATTTGAGATGGAGACAATATGGATGAACAGAGGGATACGTACCTAAACCCTGGCAGCCTTCTTCTCCTCGATAGGATCTTTTAGACTCTTAGCAAGCTCCAAGGCTGTCTTAAACTCAAGAAAAGCCTTCTCTGGTTCTTGATTTCTTAAAAAGTTCTTCCCGCTCTTCAATCGAGAAATCAACTCTTCCTTTCTTGGATCAACAATTACTTCGTTTTCTGATATTCGACCAACAACGGAAGCATAACTCGGGCTGGGAGCATATAACGCTATCTTAGCCTGCCTTCTTAGAGCAGCATTGATCTGGCGCAGCTGCTCATTCACTCGCTGCAATTCCCCTCTCCTCTGCCATGCAAGCAATCCTGAGGTACAAATCGTGGATTGTCAGGGAAATAATAATTTGTGCAACAAGGTTTTCAGTGAAAATTTTGTGGATATCACATCATATTATTTCTCTAAAGTGTGAAAAAGATATAAAACGAAAGGAGAGCGAACAACTTCCATCCTAGTAGAACAAGACATGGGAAGTTTATTTTTCATAAGTTATATAGACTGGTCTGGATGAATTCCAGTGTTTAGAAGGGGAAAATCATAGTTTTAGATGTTGCCATCACTCAGTTACGAATTTGTATTTCAAACTGAGGAGAGGATGTTCTTATTTCTAGGATTTTGTTACCCGACACATATCTCTAACCATCTAAGTTAGCCATTTAGAATATATCTTCCACATGACATCGATAATCTGAATCTGTGTACTTAAGGCGTAACAATTTCTTCAAACAAATCAAAGATGTTTTAAACAATGAAACATCAAATGCTGAGTTGTGTTTGTGTATGTTATTCGCAAAGCACTCACAGCCGTAATTATCGACCAGAAGTTAAGATGACCAAAACTTACAACGATACCTCCCACTTTGGCACCAATAAGAGCTACAAATAGCAGTGAAGGCATGTCGATAAAGGAGTTATCAGCTTCACATGTATCAGCCAGGGCTTTGAAAGGAGCAGTAAATATCAAGATGTTGGCAGCAAGAAATGCTGTCACTGCGACTCTTAATGTAAACCTCCCTGCCCCAGCATCAGCTTCAATCAAGTGGAAAAGTATGATGAAAATTGAGAAAAATAAGTTAATGTTCAAAGACTGACTTGAATCACCATAAACTGCCAAAGTCCAAATAAATTCAAGTAATTTAAAGGCATATGCGTCTTTCTTGAACTTCAAACATCGAAATTTAAGAATTCTATAAATTTTATCATGTCCGGTCAACTGTAAAAATGAACATGAAGCTCAAAATCATATCAAAATAAACTTAGAACATGAAGCTAACTAGCTTAGTCTTTGTTAACACGAATAGAAATAATAATAAGCATAAAAGCTGCCCGGAGGACTCACCATCATACCTCAAGAGCAGCTAATTGTTGTAAGAATTCATTACAATGCGATGAAATTCGATCCAAAACCCGATTTCCCCTGGCTTTTGGCAATGGATTAAGGACTGCTTCCCCCGTTCTAGCAACAGATAATAGAGTCTCAACTGCCCCTTTAATATCTTTAAAAGATGGTCCAAAATTTTCTACTTTACATATAAAAGATGCCACCTTCCTTGTTTTCAATCCTCAAATGTAACTCCAAAATTAGCATACAGTATAGTTTAATCCACCATTAATTCAATTCTAATTAGTAAACCATTTCCACTCTCCATTTTAACCTTTTTTTGTTTTTTTTCCATTCCATTAGTTAATCATTCTTCAAATACCCATTTCAAGACCTCACATTTATTTCCAATTTTGAATCAAAATCCCCTTTTTTTGACGGATAAAATTCAGGAAACATAACATATTGCTAAATTAAAAGAACCCCAAAACTTACATTGCAGCAAAAACTTAAAGGGAAAAAAAAAATAGCATGGACGAGTAAGGAAGCAGGAGCAATGGATTATCTCTGCCATTGCTTCGTATAAAAGTTGGACTCTTCAAAGTGCGGTGCTGTATATCGTGTCAACATTGGAAGACATATATGACCTTGGAATTTTACAAGAAGTTACTCTTATACCATTCATTATTTTTCATCAGAAAATTTGATTTTGAAAAGGAATTTTTGAAAGAATTCATAGGCCAACTTAAGGTTAAATACAGTATTAATATTATTTATATTTATTTAATTTATATTTATAAATAAATAATTTAAATTAATTTAATTATATTTTAATTTAATTTTTAAGATAATATTTTAAAAATAATATATATTATATAATTAAAAAATAATTTAACAAAATTTAAATATTGAACGTTAAAATTAAAATTCTATCAAAATTTTAAAATAATTTTTTAACTCATTTTTATAATTTTTTTAAAAATTAAATAAAATTTTGAATCGAAATAAATAATCAGATCCTAAATATTTGTAAAAAATTTATTGATTTATTATTATTATTATTATTATTTTATTTATTTATTTGTGCTATATTCGGCCTATCATGGGGGAATATTTACTAATTGCTAGGAAACTGAAAATTCTTTATTGAAGGACTAAAAGGTCAAAAATTCAAACTGCATGTTTAAGTTAAAGCCTCTGTAATTTCCTTCTCTCAGATTTCCCCTTTCGAGGTCTCTTACACCTGCTTTGTCTTCTTCCCTCCGAAAATTTTATTATTATTATTTTTTTAAAAGTAAAAAAAAAAAAAATTGGAAAGAAAATAACCAGAACCCACCCGATAAATTTCCCAGCCAAAATCCTTGCCTTTTCCTCCCCCATTTAATCCGCCGGCAAACATGTATCGTGGCCGCAGTCGAACCAGTCCTGGTAATTCCGGTCGCGGTGGCCGATCGTCGCGTCGCGGAGGTTATCCTGATCACGGTCGGGGCCCTGTAATTTTCTTCCCTTACTTTACCAATTACTATTTTTACGTTTTTTAATTACCTTTTAAAAAAAAAATTGCTTGAAGGATTCAGCTCTTGGTAGTAATTGAATTCGCTTCGGTGGCTAAATTTGAAGAATTTTTATTTACCAATATTCAATTTATTTATATAATTACAGTTAATAATCCATTTATCTCTATTTACCAAACTTTATTCTTTTTCTTCTTTAAAAAGAAAAGGAGTAGATTTATCGCGCGTGTTTATCATTATTGTAAACAGTATTAATAAACGTAAATTTTTGGTTAATTATTAGTTTTTGCTGATTATCAAATCCTTTGTTTTAACTATGAAATCCAAATATCTTACCAGATTTTCTGGTGCTAATGTTTGGATATGAGGTTAGAAGTGATGAAAAAGTTTTTTTTTTTTTTTAATTTTTTATTTACAATTCCCAGGTTGGGTGTTCTGGTGAAGATTCTGGTTATAATCAGGATGATGGAATGTCCCAAAGCCGAGGGAGAAATTTTCAGAACGTGTCTTCGGCCAGTGGGTCAAGGTTTTCTAAGCATGAGAGTGCCCCTGTTTACGAATATAGGCCAAAATCGGCATTGCCTGATGGCACTGGATTTCAAGGGCAAAATGATGCTCCTGAAACCAGGATCACTTCGAATGTGGTTCTTAACAACGACTTTCACTCGTCTTGTTACTCGGGTTCTCGGGGAACAAACCCTGGTGCAGGAAGAACACAGATTGAACCTTCCCCAGTTGAGTTGACCGAGAATTGTGCATCTCTACTGGATCATGATCTTTCCTACAAGTTGAACATCTCTGGCTCGCTAGACAAGTCTGAGCCGTCTGAACCATCCCAAGAAAGGAGTACTGAACATAGTTTGGGTATTGATGGTTTGGGCCAGGCTGAGTCCCAAGCTGTAATAGAGCCTTTTGACATTTGCTTGCCAACAATCGGAGCTCCTGTCATGCTTAAACCATCTTTGCTTGTAAAGAATCGAGAAAAGCGGAATGAAATCAAAAGATCTATGGAAGGCGAAAAAGGAAATCTATTGAGATCTGGGATGGTGCTTCTAAAGAAATATCTGTCTTTAAGTGATCAGGTGAGGCTTGCTAATTGCTTGCATCTCAATTTTCTAGCTATGTGCTTCTAAAGAATTCTCTTGATAATTGCTATAAAACTTGTTTGAGTATTTTATTTTAGTAAGTTTGTCTCTGAGCTATGGTTTTTGTGGTTTTAATCTTAACCATGGTAGAACTGGCAGCTATCAGCATACAGCTAAATTTCTGTGTCTTTTGGATATCAGCTACCCTGTCCAATGCCTGTATCCAACCCATACGTAGACATGAGTATGGGATATGATCTTTAAAGGATCTTTCAAATATATGAAAAATATTTACATCTGAGTCCCTGTAACATAGGATGTCAAAATTATTTTCTAAAGCATGCAGTTTCTACTACTAAACTTGGATTGCAGGTAGAGTGTTTCCTAGCCTGTTATCCGTTGGGCTAAGTCACCTGTTGACTTGTAATGGAACTTTGGGAGGATGCAATGGCCCGACGTCCAGTGGTTTTGGGTTTATTTACCATGTCGTTGATGTCTTTTATATGATTAAAAATTAATACTTACCATGCTAGAAAAGGTTGATTGCAAAATCTCAGTTAATTTACTTTGCATCCTCATACGTATATAGGTCAAAATTGTAAAAGCTTGTCGACAGCTTGGTTTGGGTTCTGGAGGTTTCTATCAACCAGGTTACCGCGATGGAGCAAAATTGCATTTGAAAATGATGTGCCTTGGTAAAAACTGGGATCCAGAGACAGGTAATTATGGAGATCTTCGACCAATTGACTGTGCTGTCCCCCCTGGAATTCCTCGCGAATTCTATCAGTTGGTTGACAAGGCGATAAAAGATTCTCATTCCCTTATACGGCAGAAGACTAGTGCTAACAACGTCGAAGACATTCTCCCATGGATGACACCAAATATCTGTATCGTGAACTTCTACTCGGCAAGTGGTCGACTAGGTCTCCATCAGGTTCAAAACTTTTAACCTTTTTTTTACCCCTGCTATACACGTGACATCATAGAAAGTCCATGTCTTGTCAATTCTTGCCTTTATGTCGTTGCAACAATTAACTTTCATGCGTTTTTTTTTCTAACCAGTATCTAAATCTTTCAGTTTTAATTGAGCAGTGATGAGTTTTCTTTTGTTTTATGGAACGTTGTCCTGCATTTATCATGCTAATTTCTTTTGTTTTATGGAACATTGTCTTGCATTTATCATGCTAATTACAAATTTGTTGATCAAAGAATGGAAATCTGACTCCATATTATTGCATCACTTTATGGTGAACATTATCATCCTTTCTTCCCCCTTTTCTAGGATGGCTATATACTATTCGTAATCACTTAAAATTCCGTTCCTATTGTTTGCAGGATAGGGATGAAAGTCCAGAAAGTCTTCATAAAGGATTACCTGTGGTATCCTTTTCCATCGGAGATTCAGCAGAATTTTTATACGGCGACCAAAGGGATGTAGACAAGGCAGAAAAGGTTGAACTTGAATCCGGGGATGTGCTGATATTTGGTGGGAACTCTAGACACATCTTCCATGGCGTGACTGCTATCAATCCTAGAACTGCACCTGGAAGTCTCTTGGGGGAAACGAATCTCCGCCCAGGGCGTCTAAATCTGACTTTCAGAGAGTATTAAAACCCTGCATAGAGGCATTTGAGCTACGATTAGTAATTCTAGGTATTTTATTCCCCACTGCTTCTGTTATTAATTAAGAGATTTCCGCATGACAAGTAAAAGAGACGTGCTTGTTTAATTGCATCTTACTTTGAGATTTGTATCATGTTCATGTATTTATTAATATCATAATTATATTTAAATTATTTTGTATGAATGTAAAATTAGATACATTAATAATTCACATTATATAAATTTTAAAACATAATTCATATCCTATCATGTTTTAATTATTTTTTCCAATCATATTCATCTTGCCAGGTATAGATTTGAGACGGTTTCTTGATAGTTGGCTCAAGATGTTGAGTTCTTCTGGATGTCCTAATCAGATTCAATTGGTGGTCTGCCATAATCTGGGATATGTTAATCTTAACCCTAATTATGAGTTGCGATTATGTGCCTATGTAGGCATTTATTAAAATGCTTCTGTTTTGATTTCTTTCAAGTTGCTGTATCCGCACGGGAAAAGATGTCAAATGCATAATGATTTATATACTTGGCTTAGTTGGATATGTTACGTGGTTGGAATTGTGTTGAAAATTACTTGGAACGACGAGTATATAATGCTTTAAAACGATTATGTTTATGACATAAATATAATACGTACAAACACAATATAAACATAAAAAGATTAGCTGCAGGTTAAACCGCAATTCAAAAACATCAATAGCCAATAAAACCTCCTTCCCCTGTAAAATAGAAGATAAAATGAAAAATTCAAATTAGAACGCGTACTTGATGAAGCTAATGGAAGATCCAATGTCAGCAACATCATCTGCTTTAGCAATGAAACTTTTCTTAAACTCAGAGCAAACGCTGTCCATTTCCATGATTAACAAATGCAATGCAACTTTTATGTAAGTATAGTCGTGATCTTTTCAAATTCAAGAGACATTTTATATTGTTTTGACATTTTCTTTTTCTTGAAGTATCTATATCTGATATCTATGTTCGATGCATGTTCAAATATAAGTATGAAAATATGATTCTCTACAAACCCTTACCCTTCAAATACATTAAAATCTTAGAAAAAATTGAATATACTTGTATCAGATACATACTAGTGTTCGAAACTTGCACCCGTGTTGCTCTGACTCTATTTTTCTTGAAATACCCATATTCAATACCTATATCTAACGCATATCTAAACATGGATATCAGGATATAATTCTTCAGGAACCCTTCAAATATATGTAAATCTCGAGAAAAAAATAGAACATACCCGTATCAAATACATGCCAGTATTTGACACTCAACACCTGAGTTTAAGTAACAAAGGACATCCCCTTCTAAAGAAACCTTTCCCCTGAGTCTGAGTAAGGGGTATCGGACATGGATATTTAAGAAAATGAAGAATCGAAGCAGTAATACAATAATATAAGACTTGGACGCAACAACAATCATTTTTTTTTCAAACAAGGATATAAGGTGTTTGATCAGGTAAATAAATATGCAAGAAATCTATGCAGTAGAATCATCACATCTCATCAATATATCTCATGGTAATAACAACATTTATAACATATTTATATCTACGCTGTAGCTAATGTCGTGATATAATCACTTTCCATAGTAAGAAGAAATCTTCACAATGCCAGGATCCAAGCAAGAAATAATAGTAATATTTTTCTGATAAATAGAAGCAATAGAAAGCAGCAACACGTAACACAAATACTAGTGATTTGTCAAACATAATTCCACATGATAAAAGATACTTCATCGCCACCATCAAGGCTCATAACAAAACAAAAATATTGAAGTTGCATGAATTCCAATGCAGAATTTGTAACAAGTAAGCGAGTAATAAATGCCAACAAACTTGATTCAACGATGAAGGCAGTAAAGAACTACAAAACGAGATCATAAAAAAAGAGAAGACAATTCATGATAGGAAAAAAAACACATCTAAAGCGCCAGAAGGCTGATCTCCCAATCCGTGAAATGCAAGGGTTCCCAGATTCAGCAAAATTGTAAAGTAAAACTGCATCAAATTAACAAGGCAAAGTTTCTCCGATAGACTATTGATGAAGGATATTAATACCTGAGAATATGTTCTTTGAGCTGCTTCCAATGGAGATATCTCTGCTGCAAATGTGTTCACTGGTGTACCGATAAACCAAACAAATTTGGAAAGGTTTGCCAGACATATGAAAATATGAAGCCAAAATTTCCTGCGTGAAACGACACAAAATGCCACAGTTGTTGAATATGTCTAACCCCTCAAGTTTTCCTTTTATGAAACAAGTTTTGGAATTTTTAAGCTTTTCAAGTGCTCCGCTGGGAAAATTTTACCATCAGCAAGCACTGAACCAGCATTTAACTCAGACTCACTTGGATGGTACCAGAAGACTCAATGCTGCAAGCAAGTTTGGCAACCAGATTCCAGAAACAACTAAATAGTTGTAAGTAACTGTACATATAGACATCCAATTATGGATATCAAAATGATCCTTTCAACTGGTTCACCACACAGGAAGCAATGTAGCCACAAACAGATTTCATTTGACAATATATCCAACTACATTCACAATGAATTTAAGAGATATTTCTTTGGGTACAATCTAATTGAGCATCTAGTCACTACCTTAACATTGCTTCAAGTTAAATTGTGATAAATTAAGTACAACAAAGCATGAAAATACACTCGAAAAGCTACCAATTCTAATACAAATCTAGGATCTTTAGTCTTTACCAAAGAGAACACATCAAATCTAACCCTAACCCAATTCTTTACCTACTGAATTTAGTTATTAGTATCATTATTGTTATTGTTGTTGTTATTATTATTACTATTATTGATGTTACCATGATGATTACTAGAATTCCAGATTCCACCACCTCTTTTAACATGCTTCAACTGTGAAATCTCCAGCTGTGTTTTCATGAAAAACTGCATCCTCTGCAACTCCAGCTCTTTCACGAATTTCATCCTCTGCTTCTCCATCTCCACCACCTGTTGCAGCTTCGCACTCTCAGCTTGCTCATAGGCTTCCCCAAACCTTAATATCGCCTGAGTCAATTCCCTAACTGAGTTTCCCCACTTTCTTCCTTTTCCCGCCGAATTGACACCCTTATGAACCACCCTCCTAGCCCTCTTCCCCGTTGGAGGTGGCGGTAAACTATCTAATGAATCCGCTTCTTCTTCCTCCTCCTCCTCCTCATCGTCCTCGGATTCCGTATCCATCGGACCCCGTTTCCTAAGCTGCATCTTATTCTGATTCTTTAATACAATCATCCTCGGTTGCTTTTGTTGTTGTTGTTGTTGTCTTTCTTGAACCTGAGAAACTCGAAGCGGGTTCAAACTGGAACGGATTCCAACCGGAATCCCCATAGGCACTCTAGACAAAAAGCCAGCACTTCCACCACTACCACCACCCATGGGCGTAGCATTAACAGCAATCTTCGCCGTGGATCCTATAAGTTGGTCCAATTTCTCAAAAAAGACCCACTTACTCGGCCCACCTCCAGCGGCAACCCTAGCTTTCTCTAACTTATACTTCTTCTTAACCGTATCGATTCGATTCTTACACTGAACATCCGTCTTCGGAGTTTTCGAATAGCCCTCTCTGCTACTCACAGTATCCGCCACTTCTTTCCAATGCTTCTGCTTTAAGTTCCCACGGCTCAGCTCCAAATACCTCTCTCCCCACGCGTCGATTAAAACCGCCGTAGCGCCTTCGCTCCAGCAGTCTTCTCTCCCGCCTCCACCACCACCACCGCCGGCATTGTTCTTCGGCTTTTGCGGAGGCGGAAGCGCCAGAGTAAGCGCGTTTTCATGTTGATGCGGCTCTTCCGGGGATGTTGGATCCGAAGGAGGAGCGGAGGCTACCGTTACGGTTACATGACTGTTGGACGGCGGTGACGGTGACGACGGAGATGAAGAACCAGTAGCCACAGCCGACGGGTACGATTCGATCTCTTCTTCTTTCTCCATGGAGATCCAAAGAATTCAATAATTTGAAAAAACAAAAAAAGGGGAAAATTAGGGTTTCGACGAGAGACGGAATTCGGGATTTCTTTATTTAATTTTAGGTTCATTTTTTATTATCGGTTCACGGTAACGGAAAGTTGGGGTGGACGGAAGGGAGATGACGGCGTCGGTGAAGGAAGCATAGAACAGGTGACACGTGGAGAAGGGAGGGTTAGGTGGAAGGATTTGATTAGATTATTGTGGTAATCCGCCACCGGCGTGAAAGGGTTGCCGGCCTGGAGGTTCTTTCCTGAAATTAATGAAAACGGTATCGTTTTAGAAATATCGGTTGTATTTTGAGTCTTCATTTCCTATGGTCCACCGGAATTACACTTTTTTTCTCCCAAATTCGCAGTAGCTTTTGTTTGGTCAACCTCAAGCCTCAAAGTCAAAAGCTATTTTTAAGTTGGAAAGCGGAAATAAAAATATTAAAATAAATTAAAATTTATATAACATAAATTATTAATATATTATATAAAATATATAATATTTTAAATATAATTATAATATAAAAATAATATTAATATATTATAAATACATAAATTAATATATTTGAATAAAAATACTATAAATTATAATTACTAGACGTGTTTAGAATTAATAGGTTGGGCCGGTGTTTCGGTTGGTTGAAAGTCAATTTCACTTCTAAAATAATTTTAAAATATTATTTTTATATTAATATTTATAATTAAATTTAAATAAAATAATATTTAGTTAAAAAAGCTGCCTTTAATTCTTGGGCTTTTTTTCAAGGTTTTACACAGATGGGCCGTGGGTGGCCTTCAAGGCCTCATTGCTAAAAGGTTTTTCTTCGCGGTTCGTGGAAAAATATATTTTTTTTGAATTTTTTTATTTATAAAAAAAATATGATGAATAAAACTATTATTTATCTTTAAAAGTTAAATTGTTTTTATTAATTAAGTAAAGTTCGGTCAACTCGATCTAAGAACACTTTTATCAATAAACGACCAAATATAATAAATAAAATTTTATAATATGTTATTAATATGTTGTAATGAAGTTTTAACTATTCTTTTTTAAGGGTTAATATAGCATAGCGTAAGACTAATAGAGATGTTGAGTGCAACCAACAAAATGATCTTTTCTCTCTCTTTCTCTCTTATGCTTCCCCAATTTTTGGACCAAAACTTAAATATTTTTTTTATGATAAGATATTTTGCTTTACCATAAAGTATTAAATTAAGTAGTTTTTGAGTAACAATTTTAATGTTCACATTTTAAAAAGTAAGATTCTTTGCCGGTCATGGCATCACCCGGATGTTATTTACACATCATAAATATTCTTGAAACTTCCTTCATTATTTATCCAAAGTTTGGTCATACATTTAAGTAGGGACAATTGTCCTTGTCAAGGCAGCAAATCAAAGTTAATTAATTAACATTTGAGTAAATTTCACTCATATATATGCATACATACATAGATGGTACAAGAATGTCCATTTAAGTACAAGAATTGTACCTTAGCTAAAATCTAGAATGTATGACAATTTAAAGCAGAATTAATATGTTATAGATACAAGAATGTGATAGCAACCCAACCCAAAACATCGAAAACAAACATATATCAAAAAATATTTTACAATGATTCATATTTGATATATTAAGAATGTATAAATTTATATATAATCAATTAGGAATTAGATAATGTCAAATTCATTAAATTTTTTTAAAATGAATATAGATAATATTATTTTAATAAGGTGATATCATTTATACATTAATAATAATAAAATATAAATCTATTTTTTTAGCTACAGAGAAATCTGGGGAAGGCAGAGTCCTTTGGATCTACCCCTCCTTGCTAAACCTTAAGTAACCAACATAACAAACCTACCGCTTTGATCCCCAATTCAATCAATGATGATTCTTGTAACTTGAATCCAGAATGTCTTAATTTTTTTTTTTTTAGTCCTTTGCCACTTGGGCCAACCTGGGTGAGTTTGAGACTTCTAGATACATGGTCATCAAAGGTGAGATGTTGAAATGTGAAAACCTTGTATCAGACAACAACTTAATCCCAAAATTATGGACAAAATTATTGCACTAATATGGCAAGAAGCTATTGTAGATTAATGGGATTGTTGGTTTGATTTCATTTGACTAGGTATAATCAACCTTGTTGTCACGGTAAGTTACTTTTCAACTAAAACAATTTAGTTTCAATAAATTTAAGAAATCGCTTTCACTATGATAATTACTAAAAATATCTCGATTAAACCTCTAACGCCGGACGGCATAGGCTTAGTGACAAGAAAGTACGCCATCTTTACACTATATCTTGGTCGAACTAAGCTGTTTTAATAGAAGAAGATTTATAAAGAATTCTACGTTAGGCTTGTTTTTTGATAATGGGAGTAAAAGCTAGTAAGCTGAACAGGTTGATTGGAGCTCGAAAGGCGCTGGTTAAGCGAGTTGGGGTTGTTCCTCCGTTGACAACGCCGAGAGGTTATGTTCCGGTAAGTGTAGGCGTTGACAACAATACGAGACGGTTTATCGTGCATATAGCAACCTTGCGTGATGCAGAATTCTTGGAGATGCTTTGTAAATCAGCTGAAGAATATGGTTTTTGTAACGAAGGCGTTTTGAGGATTCCTTACGAAGCTAAGGATTTCGAGGAGTGGATTTTGAGAAAGGCTCAATAAAAGATTGTTCGTGTTAGTGAAGGATGTAATGTATTAATATCAATCGATCACGTTTTCATTTTCCTTTTTTTTTTTTTTTTAATATTTGAGGTTATCAGGGATTCGATCCCCCCGTGATTGTTGGTTGATCGATCATCTTTGGTTTGATGTCAAAGATTTGTAAATGTATTTCCCTAGATGGAGCACTGTCATCAATGGCAGATGATCAATTTGTTTACTATACAATTTCTAATTTCAAGCCTAGTTTTTAGACTGATGATCAATTGTAAAAGAACTAATTGCTTGTTATGTGTGATTGTGATAGTTTTAGGTTCGATTTAGGTTATGTTTGAATGAGCAAATCTCATTTTTATTGAAAGATTCTTATTGATTCGCAGTGCTCATCCTAATATAATTTTAACTAAAAGAACTTTGTTTATTTTTTTTTTTTAAAGAAGTCATAATTTAAGATTAAAAAAAATTACTACAATAAACGAAAAGGGTGAAAAAATTACGGGTTATTTTTTAATATATTAATTATTCATACGTGATTTATAAGTTATGAAAGTCATAATTATTATGGTGATTAAAATTATATCAAATAAAAATAGATCGAAAAATAACAGAAGAAGCCAAACCCTTTATTAAAATGCATAGTAATTTGATAAGATTTAGACGAGATACAATGAATCAATCTAGATCGTAAGAGCTTGATATATAAATATATATATATGAATTGTTTCAACATATTTAGCTTTATTTATTTTGTTTTATTATATTCAGAGATTAAATTTTGCATATTTTTGTGGTTTCGTGTTGATAATTATAACTAAAATTAGCTTCAAAATTGAGCTTTTCCTTTTGGCTTAATTACTTGTTTGTCTATCTGGGAATCATCGGGGGAGAATGATCATTTGCCCCTGCTTTTGAGCTCCTCACAGTTCTGAGTTGCCGATACGAAGAACAAAAGCTTGCGTTCCTTTATTGCATTTACTGAGGAAAAAAATAGTATGTTTGATTCTAAAGTCGCCAACTTGCTTTGATTGTTACTGGATGGGAAGCAAGCATTGATGCGAATAAAGTTTTTACGAATTAGGATATCCGAATTACTATTTGTTAATAAAAACATAAATACTTACTTAAATTTAATTACAAAAAATAAATATTAACATAAAATAAATTCATTAATTTAAAAAAAATAAAAGAAGTTATTTGATCGATTCGAATCAAATTTAAATAAGAAATTTGAAAAAAATTCAAATCATAACTTAATTCAGTCTGACTTATGAATAGGCCTTCCATCATACTTCATTACAATTTTTCAAATACGCTGACAAATTTATTATTTGTTTGTAAAATATAAAACTCTTAATTTTACTGATTAGGATACGATTCTTAATATCATCGATCATTAAAAAATTCCAAATGCCCCAATACCACCAAAACACCCAAAAATACCCAAATTCCTCGATTCCTTATCTGTTGATTGTATCTTCTTCCTGCTGGTATAATCAAATCTTCTTTGTTTCTATAAAAATGAAGACAAAGGAACATGAATAATTGACCATACTCAGAAATAAATAAATTCAAAGATTGGGTGAATTCGATTTGTATTAAATTAAATTTAAATATAATATTTAATGATTCAAGTATATTTAAGTTACTGTTTATTAAATAAAAATATAAAAAAATATTTTTAATATTAATATAAAATAATATTTTAATATTTTTAAAAATAATAAAATAAACTAACAAAATAAATTAAAATTAAAATATTAAAAAAATTAATTATAATTAAATCAACCCGACCACGAGCACCTCTACACCTTCGGCATATACTCGTGATTTTACAACTGTTTTCTCCGGTAATGATTTGGATGCGCAGTCTTTACTTTGAGTGGATAAACAGAGTGACCTCACAGTTTTGAGTGTTTCAACAGATTTTTTGCTAATTATTTCCTAAAAATAGCTACTTTTGGCCATTTCCTGAGGAACAAATACAGTTTTAGGGTTGATGATAAATATATATGTATAAAAGGCACTATTGTATATATTTTTCAGCAAAGAGAAAAAGAAGGGAAGAATTAATCTGCTTATATGAGTGTAAATTAATTTAGTTTACATATTTTTATAATTTTTTATACGGATTATATTCATTTAGTCTAATTATTATATTTTATATTATATTTATATAAATTATATACCTAAAATTTTAAGTTAATTAAAAATATTTAATTATTTTTTAATAAATTTTTATATGATTTATATTTATTTAATTCAATCGGTTATATTTTATTCTCTATTGATATAGACAGTACATAAATTAAAAATATATAACTGTTTATTTATATAAAATTTCAACCATTAAATGTATATAAAAATAATATTTTTGATCGATATGATAAAGATATTGAATTGATTTGAAATTTTATATGCACGATTGTAAGATTATATTACTAAATGCAACGATCAATTTAATATAAAATTAATTAATTTTACATAGGTGTAAATTGACTCTCCCAAAATAAATATTGTGTGTATAACTTTATATTATTCAAAAGTTTTGATTTTAGTTTAGGATTTATTAATATTAATGGTTATTCTTGGTGAAATTGTTTCTACCTTAATATTTCAAATTGTTTATAAAATCAGTTGAGCTGTATCATCCTTTCCTTACAAGTTTATTTATAGCAATATTGAAAGTTTTCAATCATAAAAAGTGATTAAATTAAGGATTCAATCTCCAAAAACTTGGTTCATTACCTTTCTCTTGTTGTCCTAAATTTCTTTTAAGAAAATGTTTCATTCACCCAATATTAATTTAACGAGAAATTCGAGATTTAATTTAATTAGTTTATATTGTCATCTCAAAAGATAATATTTAACGGATTCGAAATCCAAATTTCAATATTTACAGTTTTTTTCGTTTATTTCAAGTTAGGATCTTGTTTGTACGAAAAAAAATAATTTAATTTTTTTGGGTATAAAATAAAGTCATATGTGAAGATAAAGAAGTTTTAAATATTAAAATTTGAACTTTAAATTTATTAAACGTTATTTAAAAAATATTACATGAATAAATTGAACTAAATTTTGATTTAAAAAAAAACTCAGTATATATATATATTTATATAAATAATTATTTAAAGTGAAATAATTAATAGACAAATTGAAAAAAGTATAGTGTGGATTGTCAATGTGTGGATGTTACAAAAGCATCTCCCAACTACTCAATCATTAATTTTGCACATTAAAAAACCTATGAGAGTTTCTTAATTAATTTAATATATAAAAAAAATTAATACTTCTTTCGTCTCATTATAATTGCCCTTTATTGATTTTTGGATCGAATAAACTTAACTTGGACCATTACTTTTAATAATGACATAATAGGGAATGTATGTCAACTTATTTTATAGTTAAAAAAGGTCAATTAAACCTCTAATACTTTACACAACTTCCTACATTTTACCTAAAATTTTTAATATATATATATATATATATAGAGACTTTAACTCTGTTCAAGGATTAGGTAATTCATTTAGACTAATCGATTTGATTAAACTTGAATGTTTTTTCATGATTTGAGCTAAATTTAGCTTAGATCATTGCTTGAATTTAATTATAAAAAATATAAATATTAAGTAAAAATAATTTTTCTAATATTTTATTATATTTTTAAATAATAATTCGAATCGTCAAACCGAGTCGACCCGAGCCAAATTCAAACTTGAACTTAAGTTTTAAATTATATGATTATTTTCGTCTTTCCTTTGATCGGACTTCAAAACAAATTCCAATGCAATTGGTTCAAAGTCCACTATACCTTAGATTAATAGCGTTTGGTGCTGAAAGCTAACCCCTGAAAAAAGCTCTTATTAATTGCAAGAATATATTAATCTCAACCAACATAATTTTTGGATTTTTATCATGTTAGTTGAAGGTGAATTAAGTATTAAGATGATGATGATGATGATATATACCTACCAAATTGACACAATCTACTTCGAAGTGAAACTATTGTATTCTCCAAACTTGCAACAATCCAAATTGAAACTTGAGACAACATTATGTTTGAGATCAAGATGCATTTGAATGATAAGCGAAAAGGGTTCTCGTCATGTCATCTTTGCATTTTATGATCAAAATATTGAAACGTGCAAAGGGATGACGTGATTGAAACCCCTCCGACTTACCATCCAAAAAACAAATAAATATTCAAGAGCATCAACTAAAAAGACAAAGTATCTATGAACCGGATCAAGTCACGACTCTTTTACTCATATCTAAGTTAAACCAATTTAAAAATTTATTTTATTATTTATTATATTATTAAAATATAAAAATCTTGAATTACGTAAACTTTATCTAAAGTTTAGATCGCACGCACGAGTCGTCCGTCTGGCTATGGATAGAAAGCCTTTTAGATAAGATGATACATATAAGAGCTGTTGTCGACATGTACCCAGAAAGATTCTACGGGCAAATCCTGAATGAGATTTAGTTTTCTGAGATCATGACAAAGAATAGGGGACCAAAACTTTCTTACAAGCATGCCTTTATCATATGGGCAAGATTTTCCTAACCATCAGAAAAAAAAAATCTACAAGACTACTACAGTTTTCAATTCTGAATTGACTGAAACGTGGTTTTAATTGTGACAGTTGTGGAGAAAAAGATTGTAAATGCCTTTACGATGAGCTTTGAAGAGTCATTGTTCTGTTTAAACTCAACTTATAAGGTATATAATATTCACATTATAAGAGTTTCATAAATTAAGTCGGGTCATGATTTTTTAAATTTTTAAAACTTTTTATCCTAACTCAAATCAATTCAAACAAGATCAAATCAAATTTTGAAAAAAAAAATGCCCAAACAAATATCCCGGCCTTTGAATAGCTTTGACAAACACATATTTTCAAGAAGGAAAATTATATGCCATTACCTCAGCTGAAAATTTTTAGAAAGGGATTGGGATTCTTTTTCTTCACTTAAATGGGTATTTAATCTTTCTTCGGTACAATGGACTATTATCAATAGAAAGGGCCATAAGCAAAAATTACACTTTCTTATATAATTTTTCTAGGGCAAGTTAAAAGGATCTTATTAGGTGGAATTTTATTTGAAAGGGAAAAGAATCAACAAATAAAGCAGCCACTTCTGGTTTGATCTGTGTCCAAATATTGCTCGCCACTTTATTCTATGCGAGCACAAAGGGCTGAGACTTATGTCTCATTACTAGCTATGTCTAAACATAAATTTAACTATGAATATAATTGTGAAGATTTGTATTTAATTTGTAAAGTATTATTCATTTTAATTTAATTTTAACTCATAAAAAAAGTTTTATAAATACGAAATAGCAGTTTTCATTTCTTAACTATTTGGTATTTTAGAAACAGAAAAGAAAATTCCTAATGATGATCAGCAGCATCAATTCCCGCAGTAAAATCAAAAGGGTTAATCCTCAGCTTCCCTTTTTCATGCATCTAAACATGTTTTTACAACAAAGGCTTCTTAGCCCTTTTTTTTTTTTAAATCCCGCTTTTGTTAGCAAGTGTAGAACTCAACCAGCTCTTCCATGGATCCCAACTGATCAGCTCCATCGTTCTCAAGCATCCAAAGCAAGTGTTCAAACAAAACAACTTCGCAAGAAATCACCACAACTTGATCACCATCATCAGCATTATCACCATCGATACCATTATTTTCGCCACCAGATTTATTAGACCGATCAATCAGCTCTTGCAACAGAGGATGGCAGATGATCTCAGTCCCTACTAGGTATCTCCGCCGCGACTTTCCAACGTAAACTGCATGAAGACCCTTTGGAATGGACGACGTTTCTTCGGATTCGTCAGCCGCTGCTATGGCGGCACTGCTGCTGCGGGTCAGCTTCGTTAACGATGGCCATCTTCTTATTGCAGACTTCAGCTTCTTTAGCTTCCCAACTTTTGCCATCGCTAGCTAGCTAGCTTTTTCTATTTAAGTATGAATTCTTAGTTTTGAAAATGTAAAAGGAGAACACACAATCTGATAACTGCGGAAGCAAAAAGGTTATATTTTTGGAGAAGAATTGCAGAGAAATAAGGAGGTAGGGAATGTTCGTATATAAAAGAATGGAAGGTGGCTATGGGAAAAACATGGCCCACTGTTTTATATGTACCAGCTAAGAATGACAGACTTGGGGGGTCTAAGTTGTCCCCTAGCTTGGCCTTTGGTGGGGGACTTTTTTTTTTTTTTCTTTATAAAAAAATAATCAAATGATCTTTGTTTTTATATATATATTTAATTTACTTTTAATATATTCATAGTGAAATTATGTCCGATTTAATGATTATCACATATATATTATTTTTTTGACATATAAAAGTTTTATCTTTAATAAATAAATTAATTTTTTATATAGTTTTACTTAAATACCCTTTTGCTCAATTTTCTTTTGCTCGATTTTCATTTTAATTGATTTATCTTCTAGTTCTAGTAGCATAAGTAATAATATATATGAAATAGACTTGGCATTGTTTTTAAATTCAATTGTTGGGGTTGGGGTCATGGAGGGGTGCAGTCCACGTGAATGAATCCAAACCTTGTGGCTCGAAATCAATTAATTGTCTTTTTCTCTCTTAATTTAGCCATGCTAGTGAAATTATATGCGTGTATATATATATATATATATATATATATTGTGTGTGTCAACTTCTAGCGGTGATGAAAAGATAACTACACACTAGTCTTGTCCAAGACCTTTCCATCATATTAACTTGATGGTTTTTTCTTTAAATTGCAATTTTGAGATAAAAAAATTAAGTTTTGAATTTTAAATTAATTATATATTATTTTTTTAAGAGTAATTGTATAAATTAATTTAAATTTTGATTCATTTTGTTAGATTTTTAATTAATTTATTTAAGGATCAAGTTGAATTTAGATCAAACACAAATAAGATATTAATGTATTTTATATCTGTTTAAACCTAATTCTATCAAGTGGGCATCATTTTGCGCCAAGCTTAGCTCTAATTATCAAAAAGATATTCAAACCTAACTTCACTTATTTAAAAGTTTTTAAATTTTTAATAAAAGTGTCTATCGTTATATAATGATAAAAAATTATTATTAATCAACCTCATATCTAAATCAACTAAAGATAATAATATGGAAAAACAAAAGAAAAATGAAAGGGTAACACTGAAACAAGAATCATATATGGTAGGGCAATGGTGGTTTTTCTTTGTCCTTGGTTCTTCATGGTATCATTGATAGCAACAAAATCTGTTGGTCGGTAAGCAGTCATCACTTTCCATATGCGAAAAAACCCAAACTGGGTTGGCCATATTATATAGTACAAAAACAAAGCTTCGACCTGGTGGCTGGCAATGGCCATCTCATAATCTTCCCCTACTTTATGCGTTACAATTTGTACTAACTTTTGTCTTTCGCATTCTTTTTTATAATGAAGCGTTACCAAACAGGTTTTCATGCATGGAGCCCTCGAGAAAATGCAAAGGCTGCAATCGCCCCCATTTGCTGGCCATTCTAATCCCCCCAACCCACCCACAATTACCTGTTCACCACTAAACTTGTCTATCAACAAGATTGCTCATAATTCGATTTTTTTTAAAAGTTTTATTTAAATTTAATTTAAATTAATCTAAAAATTTATTTTATTATTTTAAAAAATATAAAAATTATTTTATTGTTAAATAGTTTTCAAATTGAATTCAATTGATTTAAATTTTATAATTTTTTTAAAATTAAATTTATCAAATTAAATGGATCATTTAATTGTTGAATAGATTTATTCACCGCGTACTTGTTATCTTTCAGAACAATTATAAATAATAAAAAAAAACTATCATCTTAAACTTTGCTAATTAAGTTTTGATATAATTGTGTTCTTGGGTTTCAAGTGTTTGGAAGTTCAGCTTAAAACTTTTTGCACTTTGAAGTCTTATCAATCATACAATCAATTGGATTTTGCACACAATTTTTGGTAGATAAAAGAAGAAAGGATTGATCGTCTATAGATTTCAATTTTTATATTTAATATATTATTCAGTTAAAATAAACTATGAATTATATTTTTGTTATTTTTAGACTATTTTTTTATTGAATTTAGCTTAATTTGATCTCTAAACTCATTTTATTATTTAAAAATATAAAAATATTAAAAAATTATTTTTATATTAATATTTATATATTTAATTATTAAAAATTAAAAAAAAATTTTATATTAATTAAATAATCACTTAAATTAACTAAAATCATAAAATTTTATATTTAAATTCGATACAATTCAAACCACACTTTCAGGATGATAACTTTAATTAAGTGAGTGAATTTCATTGGTTCCTCCGCTGTGGTACCTAAAAGTGTGGATTGCCAATGGGTTTCAAGTGGCCCAGTGTGGTGCATTTTTTTTTTTTTTTTTGTAATTAATAAACCATGCACCCCTGTTAGATATGATGTAAAATATAAGATTTAATTGTATACCTATCTCTCCATGTGCGTCTATTTTAAAATTAATGGAAAATGCATTAAAAAATCACTCATTAAAGAAACCAATTCAGTTAATAAATAAAATGGCAATTATTTTTAATAGAATCTGATTTTGTTAAAAATTTTTTGAATGTAAAATCTTAAATGCAGTTCATCTCTTAAATCGAGTCTGTCATTGTCACCTGCATCATATGATTGTGCGGAAGAAAATTTTTGTGCCAAAGTTTTAGCTTCTTCGAGTCACAATATCGATGTTGAGATTATTAAACTGGATGCTCGACCTATTGATTTTGTACAACATTTACATGAAAATTTGTTTAAGTGTAATAAGATCTAAAACTTACGTTATTTACGTAATTTTAATTCACTCATAAGCGCAAAAAAAAAAAAAAATTAATCGATTGAGTATAAAATCAATTAACATGATAGTATCTATAGAATCTTGTAAATTATGAAATTAAAAAAACTTAAATACATAATATTTTTCATAAATATATTTAATTAAATAAAAATTAAAAGTTACGGGTAAAATTAAAAAAAAAAACACTTGGAAAATCCAGAGGGAAACAAAGTTTTGGGAGTTTCGGTCCATTTTGGTGTTTTGGATGACTTAAGATTGAAGCCCAAATCTTGTCTGAAAAGGGCAAAAAAGGAAAGAGAAGCCCGAGCAAGGATTAATGGTTACCATCTGAATTCTGAAATCAAATGGGTCAAAATTTAAATCGTTAATGTTGCCTGACAAGACAACACCATAGCGTCAGCAGATGCAGATTCCCAAAGCGTTAAGATTTTTCCAGATCGTTCCTGCAGCTTTTTCCCAGCTTTTTCCTGAACTTTCTTTTTCTTCTACTTTTGTATATATTCTTTTTCCCAAGAACTTTCTCAGTAGTCAAGCGGACAAAGAGAAAAGATAGAGTTAAGTTAGATTCTACTATTATCTCTTCCTTTTCACCTCCAACGTCATCGGAAAAAAATGAGCCGAGTTGTTGAGACAGTGACCCATTTGTTTAGTTTCCCAGAAAACATCGAGAAATTCATGCTCCCTTCAGGGACTCAGGACAGTACTTATGGGAACAAAGGATTCAGTAGCATACCTGCTGATATCTTGGACTCCCCCAATGAGTTCATTTTCTACCTTGATGTTCCAGGCTTGTCCAAGTCGGATATCCAGGTAAGAATCCTTTCGAGCATTTATAATTTCTTTTTAAAGTATCCCTATTTATTTTCTTACATATTTGTATCCGACGTTTGCTCGGATTTGGATATGATAAGGAATTATATATAAGTTTGTTTAACATTGATTCTTGCATTGGGTTTTCCTTTTTCAGGTTACTGTTGAAAACGAGAATATATTGGTGATCAGAAGTAGTGGGAAAAGGAAACGTGAGGAAGTTGAAGAAGAAGAAAAGTGTAAATACATCAGGCTTGAGAGGAAGCAACCTCACAAACTGATAAGGAAGTTCAGATTGCCTGAGGATGCCAATATTTCTACCATTAGAGCTAAATGTGAAAATGGGGTTTTGACTGTGGTTGTTGAGAAGCTTCCTCCGCCAACAATGCCTAAAACGCTTGAAGTCGCTGTAGCTTAAAAGGGTGGGCCGTAGTGTTTTGGGAAGCAACAGTGGCGGGTAGACAAGTTTAAGTGATGGTGGCCTTGAGTTTCTCAAACACTGGGAACTTGAGGAATCAAGCAATTGTTTGATGTATCTGTATTTTTTCTTATTTGCAATTTAATGTAAATTTCAGTAGATTTTTGCCACTTAATTTCTCGTTTCCCTCAAAATCACTTAGATTATATTAAGCGTATCGCGATTTCGAAACCACTAAATAATTGCCTTAAATCCCTGATCATCATACGCATAGTCACAGTCCCCTATCGGCATCCAGAGAAAGGATTGGCTGAGTCCAAATAAAATTTTCAATATCTTCATTATCACTTTCATCACCGCCATATACATAATCATCATCCCTGTCATTGCCCACCAACGTCATCAAACAACTGGCAACCATGATTGTTGCATACAAAATTTTATCAAAGAAAATACCAATTGAAGACAGAAATCTTTTGTCCCAATTAAATGGTTGCTCACACTCAAACTTAGAAAACAGGGGAAAAAAAACAGGCCAGCAGAATTTTACAAGTTATTGAAGCTTGACCCTCCCACCAGTGAGGTAATTTCGCAAAGTTGGGGACGTTGACTTTTCTTTTTGGTGCATTAGGGCTTCAAACGGGTAATTGATAAAAGGAGGGTTTTCAAGTTTTAAATCAACGAGCTCTGCCTCCGTGCCAACGAGGAGTAATTGATGTTTAATAAGTTTAAAATAAAAATTTATAATATTTTTATTTGTTGATCATATTAACATAAAAAAACGAAGATAAAGGAATTTGAGGTTGTTTTTTAATTCCTCATAGTTGATTGGAGCTTTTTTTTGAAAGTTCGATTAAAATATAAACACATTGGGCTATTGTTTAGAGTTGAAATTCTTGATTTGATAATTTATGTAATCATATTATATTTATATATTTTATTATTTTATAATTGTATTTAAGATATTTTATATTTATATAGATTTTAATATATTAATAATTTATATTATATAAATTTTAAAATTTTTTTATATTTTGTTGCGTATTTTATATTTTATAAAAATATATTTATATAATCATATTTAAAGTTATCAGGTATATTAGTTGAGCCTATAATTCTAGCTTTGAGTAGGGTCAAGAAAAAAAATATAGGAACCAAAAATCAAGTTAAATGATATAACAAGTTTTTTTTAATGAATTTAGCTTAATTTTGACTTGAATAATAATTAAATGTAATTAGTTAATTTTGATTTTTAATCATAAATTAAAAATTTATAATTATTTGAATCGAATTACATTTTATTTATTATTTAAATTTTAATTAATTTTAAAGTTTTATAAAATAAAAAAAATATTTTATTTTTAAATAAATAAAATATTATAAAATATTATAATATATATTTTTAAAATTAAAAATATCAATAAAAAATTAATTCAATTTAAATTCAATTTAATTATATATTATATTCATTTCGATTTCGATTTGATTTCAATTAAATTTTTTTACTCTATTTCAACCTCAAGGGAGTTGGAAAATAGGAAGCAAAACAAGGCTATCTCGGTCATTTAATATCAACTAGGGTTTCCTCAGCCTTCGAAACCCGACTCTATAGACAACTGAAAAACTCAATTCGACTCTCTCACCAAAGCCTCATTTGCTTTCCATTTTCTTTATCTCCTTTGCGAAAACCCAAGTCCTTTTTTTTTCTGAAGGGTTTTGCAGTTAGGAAAGAAAAAATAGAGAATGGCGACCACTACAGCCCCAGCAGCCGCAAGGCAGCTGTCTCCTAAAGAAGCTGACATTCAGATGATGTTGGCTGCCGAGGTCCATCTCGGTACCAAGAACTGTGATTTCCAAATGGAGCGTTACGTCTTCAAGCGCCGCAATGACGGTAAATTTATATATCCTTTTTCTCTTCCTGCATCTATAACTACATTGGGTTCAGCTTTTTCTTTTATTTGACTTGAATTATCACTTGTTTGAGTTTCTGGGTTTTGGCTGTTGAATCTTAAAGTTCACCCCTTTTTTTTTCTTGCATTTGTTCTGTGTTTTGAGATTTGGGTTTTCCTTTTTCAAAGTTTTATTTGTAAATTATTAGGTTTTCTTTGTTTTGTTTTATCGGTAAAGCTTGCATCTTGTAGAAGACATCAGATCTGTTAAAGGCTTTGATTTTAGTTTTTTTTTTTTTATTCTCATTTCATTTGTCATTAAATTACATTGAAACAGTTTGTCTTAGCTTATCAGATGAAATTAGCTTGTATCATTTGTTAGTAGTAATACATGCAGGATTGGCCTGAAATGTTAGGTTATTTGCTTGTGTATTTGGACAATTAGAGTTTCTACCAATCTTTTTATTTGTTCTCATACTTGTGTATTTTTTTTTAATTTATATGTTGGGTTCCTTTTAGCTGTGAATGTTGCGGCATAAACATAATCAACTTGATGGAATATATGTGTTCATCCTTGAGGGAAGGATTGGTATAAGCACTAGATTTCATTACTAATAGCAAAAATTATCTTAGTCGTCTTGGGGTTCATTTCTGTTTTTAGTGTTAAGATTCGCTTTTTGACCTCCATAGGAATCTATATCATTAACCTTGGAAAGACATGGGAGAAGCTTCAGCTTGCCGCACGTGTAATTGTGGCTATCGAGAACCCTCAGGACATAATTGTCCAATCCGCGAGGCCCTATGGTCAGAGAGCTGTGTTGAAATTTGCACAGTACACTGGATGTCATGCAATTGCTGGGAGACACACTCCGGGTACATTCACTAACCAACTCCAGACATCTTTCAGTGAGCCTCGCCTTCTTATCCTTACCGATCCGAGGACCGACCACCAGGTAAATTGTGCTCTACTTTTGAGTTTGAGTTTTTTCATGTTTTGATATAGAATAAATTTGAGTATAATTCTATACATAATAGTTTTGGATTTGGTAAGATTTGAGCATATTATCTACAGCCTATCAAGGAAGCAGCTCTCGGAAACATTCCAACCATTGCTTTCTGTGATACCGACTCACCAATGAGATATGTTGACATCGGTATTCCTGCTAATAACAAGGGAAAGCACAGCATTGGCTGTCTTTTCTGGCTGTTAGCAAGGATGGTTCTTCAGATGCGTGGCACAATTGCTCCCGGACAGAACTGGGACGTGATGGTAAAAAGAAAAAGCACTTATCTTGTTGTCAACATGATTTAGATGTTCCGTACTTGCATGTTCTCACACTTGAAATCATATGTAGGTGGATCTATTTTTCTACAGGGAGCCTGAGGAAGCTAAACAGCACGAAGAGGAAGAAGCAGTTGCTGCCCCTGATTACGGACTTCCTGCTCCTGATTTCGGAATGGGTGCCTTAGCAGCTGACCAATGGCCTGCACAATTAGGCGATCAGTGGTCCGGTGATGTGGTTCAGCCGCCTATTTCTGTTGAGCCTGCTGTTAACTGGGGTGATCAAGGTAAGAAATATTTTGTTGTTGTCCATATACTAACTTAAAATCTCGATGATTATTTCCTTTTGCCTAATCTTGTTTAAAATTTTAAATGCAGTTGCAGTTAGTGCTGATGCTTGGGACGCTGCAGCCGCTCCGATACCAATCCCAGGTTCTGGCATTGATGTAACTGCTCCTGCTCCTGCTCCTACTGGTTGGGAATGAGACATTTTTATTTTGACAAATTGGTTTTGCTTTTAAACCGAGCGTTATTTTGAACACTCTTATCATCATGATGGATAGCTATACTTTTCCTAGGCATCAATTGCTTAGAGATTTTGTTATTTTGTGTTGGGTGTCTTTAAGTGATGAATTATTTTGTTATATGTGGCAATCAAATGTTATCAGATAGCTTACATCTACTGCTTTTTCATTGTCTTCTTAATGCAATAATGTTAAAGATTTTATCCTGAAATCTTGATATAATTGGATAAGATTAGATTGTAAAGTCCCTTTTTAAACTTTTCCAGTACCGAATTGTATCTAATGATCATGGTCTATGATATATGATCTACCAGCCAAGTGAGACTTCTACATGGGAGAATTTTTCTTCTTCTTTTTTTTTTTTTTTATCATCTCCATGGTAGAATTGACGAGTCAAAACTACCTCGTAGCCTACTATTAGAGTTGTCCGTGAATTAGATCGAATTTGTATCTTGCCAAACTTTAATGACAAAAAGTTTGAGTCAGATAAGTTCAGATTTTAAAACCGTATCAAAAACTGAGTTCAAATCAGATCAGACTTACAAATTTGATAAAACCTTAATGAAATTTAAACACGTCATGAAACGTGTTAACATGATTATAATATAAAAAGATTATATAAAATCCATAGAAAGTTTAAAGCATGTCGTGTTTTTTTAGTGTATTAACTTTTTGTATCTACAGTTTAGATGTAAAAAGATGATACCATTTCCCAAAAGATCAGATGTAATAGGAAATACAAGCATTGCCAATAATGTCGAAAGGGCTTTAAGAAGGCGTCTTATCTATTTATGAAGATATATTAACAGGGTCCAAATTAAAACCTATGGCTTTTAGAATCTTATGCATATTTGAGGTGGTCAGAGCTCCAAAATGAATTAGCTCATTATATGTTACCGCCACTGCTTCCTCTATGATTTAAAGCAGCTGAGAATTACCTCCGCAGAAGCCATGACTCTTGTTCCTCAGCCAATGTCGTCGTTTTCTTTTTTATTTTTATTATGAAATGAACTCACATCCTTCGGACGGATTCATGTTTGGTTCTAGTTTTGGAAACGCATGTTATCATCGAACTTACTTCGAAGTAAACTTTAAGGGAATAAACATATCTCCGTGAGTTACCCAATTCACAAAGCTCTGGGAAAATTCATCCGGAATACCATCACTGCTTAGTTCGGATGCAGTTCGATCCCCTCCCTAAACAAATTAACCAAAAAAAAAAAAAAAAAGTTGATTGTTTTCAACCACTGGCATAGGAAAATCAAATGGATGAAGATATATTCCAAAATCATGTACTCAAAACTAAACCTTACTATGTTATTCAAACTCCGGTGTGAAAGTCAAATATGAGTATGTGTTCTATGTTTGTATGTTCAATTTTTTTTATATTTTTTCATGCATTTTGAGGGTCCTTAGAAGGTTATGTTCCATACTCATATCCGAAAATGTATTAAAAATGAGAGTTGGACACAAATACTTTAAAAAAAATGAAGTGTCGAAGTAATATAGAGATCCTATACTAGGAGTTCGTATCAACGAAAGGATCATCTCTTGGGGGTCGGGACGAAAAAAATATTATAAGGATGATGGATGGACCTCTATCAGACGTAACCGAAATGGTGCTATAATTTAGTTCATCTCAGTTAATCAAATTATTAAACAACAAAGTACTAACCTTTATGCTTGAACCAGATTCACTTGGAGATGTGGTCATTTCAATTTTTAGTTCAGCACCAATATTTTCGGAATATGGGCCAATGGTAGACCTGCTAACAATAATACAGACTCAGTTATGAGATGACATCAGTCAAATGCAGGTTTTGCAACTACAAGTAAATTTAGAGAAGTTTCAGATTAGCAAAAATGGAGACATAAATTCCCTGCAAGCTCTGCCGAAAAAATCTTTTTCACCACAATCGACCTTATTTTACTGACGTCATAACAGCAGAATTTAAAACTTCCATTCCATTTTTGTGAAGTATACAGATATAACGTCAAGATCTATGTTGCTTCGGTTCTTTATTGTAAAGTATTCACGTTCACATATTTTTAAATATGGGTATACAGATATCCTTTAAATACATAAAAAAACTTTAAAAAAAATTGAACACACCCATGTTTGATACATATCTGTATCTGACACTCACACCCGAGTTCAAGTACCATAGGTCAAAACCAAATGTCTTTAGTTTCTTCTCTCTCTCTATACATGTATATATATATATATATATATATATATATATATATATATATAAAAAATAACAAACTAAAAAGTAAATAGTTGATGGCTGTGTCAAATTAATACTTTGGGAGCATTTCACCTATAATTCTCTTTATTACAATACTACAATCATCAAATCACAATCAAGAATTATGTAGGGGTCCATCACTTATAAGCATGGGCTTCATAATTTTTTTTGGCTGTTACATAACCTTGAATGTTGATTGGTTAATTGTAGTACAATTATTGTAGGTGATATGCTCCCTAATATTTGTGGCTGTATTACTCTGACTCTTCATTTTTTTTAAGGTCCTACTCTCACATCCAACACATTTTCGGACATGAGTATGGGATATGACCCTCTAAGAAACCTTCAAATATATGAAAAAATATAAAAAAACTGAACATACCCATATCAGATACATACCGATATCCGATGTTTACGCTAGAGTCTGAGTAACATAGATTTGTGGTACTGGTACTAGATGAATGGAAAGAAGCACACATAATTGGTAGTTGGCTCAATGATCATTGATTTCTAAGATAAACGATATCTGGAAAGTTTTCGGTTTTTCTGAAGTAACTGAAGATGACTTTTAACTACCTGTCATATGTATCGTCATCGCACGAATTCCCAGATGAATAAAGCCAGTCCATATCGAAATTGGTGCAATTACATTCATCCCCGTTTTCGTCATAACATATGCGATTACCTTCAAGAAAATGGTCCTTCTCCATATCTCCGAAAAGCTGCTTGCAAGACATTCTGGGAGTAGACCTGAAAAAACCAGCCAATATTTAGTCAGTGAAACGGCAGATTAAATCCAACGCCCATATCCGACATATTTTCGAAAATAAGTATAGGAATATGACCCTCCAATAACCCTTCAATAAATGGAAAAAGTTAAAACAATTTGAACATACCTGTGCCGGACACATATCCGTATCCGACACTCAGAACCGAGTGCAAGTAGCGTACGATGTTGGCACTTTTAGGATGCAACCTTGCTATAAACTAGAATTTTAAGTCAAGAGCTACTGTTTTATTATATCAACCATTAAGATAGAGAACTTGGAAAATAAAATTAGTTTGTACACACCTGGAATAAGAAATTTCACAAGTTGGAATCTCTGGAGTGGACTCTGAAAGGCCATGGAAAGCTCCTATATTTTCAGACAAAGGCTGATGGTATCCGACATTTGAAGCGGCCATTTTCGAGTCAGTTCCGTAAAGAATGTTGCCATCAGACAGCGATCTTTTAAAAGATGGCCTAAAGATATTTGAAATTATCTAATTAGCAGTTTTTGCAAGAAATGCTACATTTTACCATATTAAACTGGGATCACAAAACAGCAGGTCAGATATATACACACACACACACACACACACATATATATAGATATAGATATAGATATATATATATATATATATATATATATAACATTGATATTACTATTCAAGAGCAGCGTCCCCTTCATGATTGGTTAATATCCAAAAATTGTGTAGTTTTCAAAACAATCATCGAGATACAATCATAAAAGTCATTCGATTTAAAAACACAACATTGCATATAAAAACATTAGAATATTGCTAAGCATCTGCATGTTATATCTAGAACTAGAATTATTAGGCAATACATATTCTCGAAGAAATCCTTGGAACTGTAAATTTGGTATAACAGGTATTTACAATTCAGAAACCCGAAATACCTTGCATTCTCATTAAAATTAGGACCATGACTTCCAACATTATAGTGCTGGTCTGAATCCAGTTCCCAGAGTGCTGGTTTACCCTGTTGTGGCTGAAAGTGACCCAAGAACCTGCAAAGCATAATGCCAAATTCTAGGAGTGTTATCCATCACCATCCTTATGCACTATGAGTCAACGCTGTTCCGACTCATCATTTTTCTTAAAATACCAGTGTCCGACACTCATATCCGAGACATTTTCGAACATAGGCGTGGGGATATGACCCTCCAAGGACCGTCCAAATACATGGAGAAACATAGAAAATAATTGAACATACCCATGTCGAACACATCTCCATATCTGACACTCAGACCCGAGGCCAAATAACATAGCTATGAGTGTGTTTGGTAGCACAGGGAGGGACTCCCCATCACACTAATCCACCATGTTATTATACACACACCCTAAGTATCATATGTCAAGAACAGCAATTTGCAAGAAACTACAAGCATTTCCTGTTATAAGCTACTAAAGATAAATGAGAATAAGACTTGTTTTTATCTTACAAATTAATGGCACTTTGCTTCTCAGCATCCAAGTATGCATTCCTGTAGTACCGTTGCAAAGTTCTAAAGAACTCCTGGGACTGAGTTGTTGCTTTCCATTGACCTCTCCTTTGGCAAAATATCTGTTTAACACGAGCAATGCAAAATAATAAAATGTTCTCGGGACCTAATACTTTAAGGTTCCGGTAAAAGCAAAAGCAGATAATGATATATGGCTCTGACGCCCAACCAGTAAGATCCGTTATCATGATACCAGGCCAACCACTCCATGTTTACTACCACAACTTTTCAAGGTTTACCATATTAAAACCCTAAAAACTATATCGATAGCATGGATGGAACATATATTAAATTTGAAATGGTTACGAAAGGCACCTTGTTGTGTGCTGCAGAGCCACCATACTGTAGAGCAAGTGTATCACCCATTGTTTCATAAACTCCCATTAAATCCTCAGCCAAAGGACTATTTTGATCAATAGTTTGGGATATCGTGAAGCCCATAGCATGGAGCTGGCGTCCAAGAGCCATCAATCCGTAGGCATATTGGGCAACATTGGTGCGATCTAGACAGTCAATGCAGTTGGTTCTAAGGACTCCGTTTTGAAAAATGGGGGGTTTTACACTCTCACTAGAATTTTGTTTATCGTTACCGGCATCCTTTTCCAACTTCTCAACATCATTGCTTTTGTCAGAAAGAATCTCAGCAGAGCACTCATCATTTTTCCTGCCATTAGTAGTTAACATGAAGCATCAGCAAACCAATATGGCAAAAACCCAAGAGGCTCTATTTTTCAAG
This sequence comes from Adansonia rubrostipa, assembly GCA_038381775.1. Taxonomy (NCBI): domain Eukaryota; kingdom Viridiplantae; phylum Streptophyta; class Magnoliopsida; order Malvales; family Malvaceae; genus Adansonia; species Adansonia rubrostipa. Next base: position 4,143,176 of record JBBYHM010000004.1, on the reverse strand, counting down.
GAAGAAGCAAATACAAAAGAGCACAAATATCACTGTAGGTTACACATGCGTAAATGATGTGCATGCTACCACAATTATAGGTAATTCATGACATAAAGGGCAGAGCAAACATGTATTTTTTATCATATATGTAGTAACAAAAAAGATTATGAACTTTACTGTTTAGATTTGACAAATATAGTTGATTTGTATCCAAGAAGACAAAAATTACAGTGTCATGAAAATATGATCAAATCACGCACAAAGCTTACACTAAGCAAGATAAATTCAACAGCCCCTCTGCTCTACAAATTGGCGCTACTTGACAGTAAAAGATGCCCGTTAGGTTTAATGCATAATCAGCCACTCTGCCTAGAAGTGCCAATATATGTGTAGCTCTGCAGAAAATGATTAAGCTCTCTTAAGTCAACCATCCTTTAAAGATCAGTATGCAAGAATTTTGTATAAGCAAGGGGATTAGGTGACATATGAGTACTTTCTGGAGTCTCTACTTAGGTCCCAGTGAAGGAACCTCAGACGGTTCTCTTTGGTTAAACTCTTATTGATAAATCTGATGGAATTTGCAAACTCTGCACGAAGAATAGTTTCCCGAGGTTTCTTCTCACACCTCTGTTAATCACCAGAATAGAAGGCAGATTGAATCACGAAACTGTTGCAGATGGAAAAACATTACTAAGTCCATGGAAGCAAGCAAATAATCAGCACAATACCTACCTTTATCAAATTCAATATGATTATTGGATTTCCATATCTCCTTACAAGATTTTCAAAATGTAGTCTCGTGGCATCATAATTTGGATCCTTCTTTGATACTGGAAACAGAACGAAATTAAGATAATCTACAGTAGTTACGATGGAGAACAACAGATTTTTGGCTTTTAGTGTGTTTATTCAACAAGAAAGAAATCATACATATGATGTCAGGTTTCAAATTCAAGCGTGAAGTTTCCTGGGACCAGAAAAGTGGGATAGAGCCTCTATTTTGGACAACAGAACTTATTTGTGTGGGGCATCCTTCAGGAACATCTTCAAACAGAATTTGTTCTGTCTCAACATCGTTTGCTACTCTACCTTTCTCATTCACACCACGTTTCAGATATCTATGCAATAGAAGAGAAATGTGAAAAGTGAGTCATGTTTGAATCATTACCAGCAACAGAAGTAGGTGGAAATGAGGCTTATCTATAATATGACAGGGACAATCGCAAACTAGAACTCAAAATTAAGCAACGAAAACACATAACAAGGTGAAATCTAACGCATTTGACAAGGGAAACTAGCACAAAGCTAATTTTCCTAATGAATTGTGGGCCAAATGCCATGGTTAAGGGCAGTTCTATAAAAGGCAGCAGACATTTCAATCAGTAGCTTGTAAAGCATCTAAACCTTGTTCCAGCATAATGTCGAGAACGTCTTGCAACGAGAGTTAACTTAAAGTCCCTGCCAGACACAGAAAGTTTGACCTGGATATTAAAGTTAAGACAATGAACGTTAGATCAAAACTTTAAAACCATGCACCAAAAGGAAACAACAATTCTAGCAAACAAGTAGAGCAAAAGTTTGAAAGTTTGAACCTGCATTATTTAACTGCTTTAGTTACTTACTTTTAGGGTGGCTCAAGTTACAAGAGAAAACCTTGAAAATGGGTCATTTACACTCCTTAAGATTATTGGCCAAGGAATTTCATTCAATAAGATAGAACCAAAGAAATTATAAATTTGATAATCGGTCCCTATACTTAGGATTAAATAAATAAAAATACCATTTAGTAAATATAAAGCAACACATAAATTCGAGAGCTACTCCATACCCAAAAACTTTCACAGCTGCTGAAAATGGTAAGAAAGTTCAGACGTATCTAGATTCCTTTAAAGCAACATGTTTTAAACGTAAACCAGATATGGAAACTGAAAGAAAATAACATAACACTTCAACTTAACCATCTTCCTCCAAATCCTTACTTCCCTTTTCACTTACGATGAAAATTAATAATTAAGAAGCCTAAAGAGTATCATACCTGCTTGAAAAAGCCATATACCAGTGCAACAGTCCACAGAGTATTCTTGAGATTATTCCGGATTCCTCGAGTTAAGTACTCATTCCAGACAAACATTGTTTCATAGTGTACTAGTCCTGTCTCATTCTTACATAAATTTCTTTGAAGACTGTGCATGACATTGTATGAGTAACTGAAAAAGAAGTCCTTTGTAAGATCCACAGAGCAGAGGAGCTTCTTGTATCTATCTCCACAAGGAAAAAGAAGAAAGAAAAGACAAGCCACGTTAATGCATGTTTAGTTATTATTTGATGAATAGAGGAACAAATAAAATGAAACAACTGCTTAAACTATAAATTTTAACCAGGAAATAAAAGAGAAAGATAGTAATTTTCCCCCGGAAACCCTGATGAACCTTGTTTCATTCATCATGTTATACTAACATGAGACAGCAATGCAGTTTGCCCCTGCACATATGCAGGAAAAGAACTGGCAATAGCCTCTACAAATGGTATTAACTAAGAAGATGCAACATTAAACTAGTGAAAGCTGACTTAATTGTTTCAACATAAACAAATAAAATAAGGAAAAAATAAGCAGCAGCAGAAAAAGAAGACTGCTTTAACCACTTTAGAAGTTCAAATTGCTGGCCCCCTGTCAATGATATAAGATGAAGGATGTATCAGCAAAAATAATACATAGATTACCTCCACACCATGGAACTCTTCTACTTTTAAAAGAGAACTCGAGAACTCAAATTATAGTCCCAAAGATCATAATTAATAAAAAAACCACAGCATGACACAATAACATCTTAATACAACAATGGACAAGGAATATTTTCAGTGCTAATCTCAAATGTCTCCTTACAAGTACCAAGGACATATTACATTCACATTCAGAATTGGCAAAAGACCTCTTTTCATTCTTATAATAAGCCATATTGGACTGGACAGGAGAATTTGAAATTGAAATCATCTCGCTCTTGGTAATGGTATAGATAGTATGGCCACAAATTACACCAATCTTCCTTCTTTTCTTGATCAGCAGCATGTAATAAGGTCCCAAAAATTTTACAAACCCTAAATTAATGGGGAGAAAATCATTAGCTTATACTGAAAATGACTGAAAGGGAAAGGTGGAGATCCTGACAGATTATTACATACCAATGATTCCATAACAAGCAGTAACAAATTTAAGTCCACCTGTGGACCTATTTCCTTCATGTATCCGTCTTAACAGATCACAGCATTCAATTTCTGTGTACGAAGTAGAATCTTCATGAATGGATAGTTCAGACGAGTCTAGTCGATGAATCTTTAGTACCCTCCAAAGGGTTCTATTCTTGTCTCTTCCAATCATATAGAAATTCTGTTGCACGCCAGGAATACATAAATGTTGCATTAATATTTTGTAATTAAGATGACAACCGCATAATTATCAGCGCATAATCTCAAGAACGAAGAAGGTTGTATGGTTTCCAAGCACATTAACAATCAGTGCCCATAATCTCTGGAGTAATGAACCGACATAATGAGATTAAAAAAAAAAAGAAAAAAAGCAGTCTTAACACATCTTAGGAGATGATTGCAGTTAAAGTGAATCGTACACAGAAGAAAACCCAAACAAGAAAATACCTACAATCATGAGCCTAATTCTTACGTGGAGACTTCATCTTGTTAAGTTAAACTTAGAATGCAAAAAAAAGAAAGTTCGGTGGATAACCAAAGAACTCTGAAATGCTAAAGTCAATCCAAACTGCTGACAATTAACAAGCAGAATTTTGAAACCGTTAAACTGCTTACTTAAACTTTGTATTGCAAATTAAAACCAGTTCCATAGACATTCAAAAGCCCAAAAAAATCTGAGTCAACCTCATAAAGTACTTATATCAGACATAATCAATCAAGATTCCAGCAAATTATTTCTTATGCAAGACAAATTATGCATCCAACAGTAAAAATTTAGAACTTCATTTAAGAAAAAATAAAATTTGAAATTATTCTAATATCAAGCTAACCATGAAGAAAAAACAGAGCAAATCGTAGAGCAGCTTTCAATGACAAAGCTAAAAAATCATAATATAAGTTATTTTTTTAAAAGAAGAAATAATTTGGATAAAACATGGAGCAAAAGGAGATTGAAAAAAAAAATCAAAAAGAGGAGAAAACTTAAGCGTTATAAACATATTAGCAACTTCAATGATCAAAACTAACGAACCAAATTTCTTCAACCAACAGCCGATAAACACGTCAATCGAATACTGTATATATATGTACGTATGTATATAGAGGAAATTATATACCGAGCAAGTCTCGTATAGTCTGAATTTCTGCAAATAACAAGGATTCGGATCGGTTCCACCATCACTGCAATTCTCGGCTGCCATTATTAGCTTTCAAGATCCCCGAGTTCCCCGAGCTTCAAAGCTCGGGTTCACTCAAGAGCCAAGACACAGATCACCGATAAACCGCGACAAAAAAAAAAAAAGGAGAAAAATCTCTCTTTGGTTTACAAAATTCAGTAAGAAAAATTAAAGGTCGAGATGGAGAAGCAGAGGAGAAATTCAGAGCTAACGGAGACTGAAAATCCCAGAAAGTAACAAAAAATAAATTTTCATGAAACTATAAATATTATTATTTTTAAAATAATAAATAAAAATATAAAATATGAGAAAATATGGATGTACTCTCGTCAACGGAAATCCTCCCCCACCCCCTTTTTTTTTTTTTTTTTTCAGTGGAAATCTCCGTTTCTGATTTTGTTCTTCTGTTTGGTTTAATGATTGGTTTGACGAGTAATGATAATGACTCGGACATTTAGCCATCATAACTCGGTGGAATCGGTCGAAGGCTGGGATCTGGTGTTTGCCCGACTATGTTAGCATCTTGCATAAAATTTTAAATACCATAATTAATATATTAATGTTGTATTTTTATTATTTTTTATTATATTTAATTTTAAAATATTATATTTTACTCTAATCTTTTTTATATTTAAAATTATGTCTTCTTTTCTTTCATACCATAAATTTTGGTTTTTTATATTTAAATTTATTTTTGTGATTTTTTTTTTTACTTTTTATATTTGAATGACAGTAAAATGCTTTATAGTTTTTAAATTATTGGAAATATATATATCATTTTACAGAAAGTAGTCAAGCAGGGCGTAAATATTTTATTTTATTTTTTAAATATTGTAAATAAACAAAAAAATAAAATGCAATTTCCAACATATACAAAAGTTATACATTTAGTATCATATTTATATTATTTTTAAATATTATAATTATATTTATGATATTATATATTTATGTAAATTTTGATATATTTAATAATTTATGTTACATAAATTTTAACACATTATGTATTCATGTTATTTTTTTATGTATATCGATTTTTAATATTTTTACATAATCGTATCGTGTTTAAAAGTACTATGTCTATATATAGGTGTATCATACTATATGTCATATGTACATAGTTTGCAAGTACGATGAATTATAAATGTTAAGATTTGAATCATAAAATTGTTAGATAATACTTTTTAAATGTAATTATATAAATCAATCGAATTAAATTTTTTATTAATGTATATTTTTTTTATGTGTTGGGGGTAAAACTTACACCTTATTTTATTACAATTTATATATTAGTAAGTAAAAAAAATGATGTTGGAAATTTATAAATAAAAAAATAGTAATAAGAAAAAAAATAATAGGAAGTGATTGGGTCACCAACCGGTTGACGACTCTTAAAATTGTAGGGAAGAAATATGAGTGCAAACCTCGAAATAAAATATTTTGAATAATAATTAATAGGTTGGTAAAACAGTGTTTGAAAACCCATTAAGCAAGACAAAACTACTAATTGAAAAGAAAAGAAAACATTTTTATTTTTATAATAAATCAATATTATCACACTTAGCCTCAAGTTGATTTTTCTTTTGGGAACAAAATACAAAATGGAACTTTTTTATATTAATATGTTTCAAAATAAGCAATTTGGAAATTATTGTTAAATAAAATATATTATTTTTAAGGACTTAAATAATAAAAAATTGAATTAAAATTAAATAATTATCTAAATCATTACCATATTATTGTAATCAATTGAACTTTGAAATATCTATTTTCATCTGCTTGACTCTCGAACATTTACTTTCAATCAATTAAACTTTTGATTGGATGAAAATTGGTGACAATCTTTAATCAATTTTTCGTCCAATTAAGAGCATCAATTGAATAAAACAAAATGTTTGGAAGTTCATTTGGTTGCAATAAAGTGATAACGGTTTGAATGATTATTTAATTTTAAAGTAAATATTATTTGATAGCTAGTGATACCGATTAAGATTAAATGAAAAATAATATAATTAATGAATCATTTTTTAAAATTAAGTAAAAATAATATATTAAATTAAAAAAATAAATTAAATAATTATTAATCAATGCTTATAAACACGAGTTAAATGAATCGATTATTTGTTATATTAAAAAATCTATTGTAATTGAGGATAGACATTTGCAAATACCCACCAGCCAAGCAGAGGCAAATGGTTAGTAATTGTTGCATGGAAACTAACATGGGGCAGGCTGTTTCCTCCATCACAACTTTTATTTTTTCAGATAAGACAATTTTAAATTTCATTTTTTTTTTCACACTTTTTTTCTAAAAAAAAATAAAATTTCTTTTTATCTTAAAATTAGAAAAAAAAATCGACCATCAAAATAAGGGTCTCCGGTAGAAAAAGTTTGATTTAAAAAAAATAATAAAAAGTTTTAAATATTTCGTATTAACGAAAAAAATTAAAATATGAAAATAATAAAAAAATAGAGATTGAAAGATAATAAAATATTTTTAATCCAAAAACCAATTTCAGCGAAGTTCATGCCCTGTGATCCAAAATATGCCCCTAAATGCGATGAGACGGTCTGCGTGCATTGGCGCTTGATCATGATTACGGCTGCTGAGAAGTTTTGTGAATGGCGGTAATAGCTCTGTTTGTCCGACGTTAATATGTTTTGTCTCTCGACATATCCGACGCTTATGCCTCATTTTGGACTCTCGCTTCTCATGCAATGCGTTGAGACTCATGCGATGCTGACGTCATGCAAGAATGCTACCTAGTTAATCCTGTTAGCAATTATATGCTTATCTTAAAGATTAAATCGTATGTGTATAAGTATATATTAATTATGAAATTATGAATAATTCATTAAATCAATTATAATTTATTTAATAATGTTATACTTTCACATATGACGATCGTCAAATAAGAGTCGACGATCGTCAGATAGTAACATCACGGTAATCACCTAATCATACCGCCAACGATCGCCAGATAATAACATTACGACGATCGCCTAATCATACCTGATAGCGATGTGACCTTTCCGACAACAATTTAAATACAGAGTTGACATTTACTAAATGACGACCGACTGACTAAGTCAATCACTATGCATCATCGCCTGACACTTAGCTCGGCGATGGTCACATCACTACCAAATCACCTGATATAGTATCCCCAAACGGATCTTATAAAAAGAGGAAGCACGCCCACAGATAAAGGGGATCTCGACTTCAAGAAAAATTATTTATATATTATTACATTGAATATTTCTCTGATTTAACCATCGAAGAAAGTTCTGAAGCAAGAATTCTGACATTTTTTTGACTCTTTTGTGTTGTAAGATTTTACTCGACTTCTGATAACAGCAAAGGAGACATCAACAAATAACATTTCTCATTAGAGTAATTTTAATAGTTCTGGGGCTAATCTTTTACTCGACTAGCGTTGCATTTTAGGTGACTTTTTTAACTCTGGAAGGCGACTAGTGCGGGGATGACGATCGGACGATGGAAAGGGCGGGGGTGGCGGGGCCACGGGCAACGTGGCAACTATCTGTGGAGTAGCTGGAGACAGCTGGCAAGATGACGTGGGGGGAGAAAAACGTGGATGTTTCAACAGCCCTCCTTATCAGGCACGTGAAGTGTTTTCAGGGTTGGGTTTTTTTTTCTGTAGTGGAGTACTTCTACCGCTACCACTTACACCGTGTTTCCTTCTTTCTTTCTTTTCTTTTCTTGAGCCGACAGTGACGCCACTTGTCCACCATGTGATAGGTTTAATGATTCGTAAGAAAATTACAAACAGCGGATCCCAGACATCATGTGCCTTTGTCGGGCTGGATCCGCAGGTGTTCCTTCGTCCTTTCCATTTTCTTGATAAGTACAAAGTCTTTTTAGGTTCAAAGTAATTAGATTATGTCTAATTTTATCTAAATGATCAACATAATAGTAAATTTAGATTAATTTAATTGATTTAATTTGATTTGAGTTAAAAATTAATAATTAATATGTAATATTTAAAAATTAAACTGAATAGCATATGCAATCGACAACTTGAATTTACCATTTAAAAAAAAACATAGATGATATATTTTCATAGTATTTTAAAGTTTATTTATTAGTTTAGAAATAAATTTTTTATTTTTATATTATAAAAATTAAAAATTAAATGAAATTCGATTCGTATAATTGTAATTTTTAACTTATGAATAAAAATCAAATCAGACCAAATATAATTAATTATTATCCAAATTATTATTAAATCAAATTCAATTAAAATTGAATCAAAACCAAATTACATATTACAATTTAAATTAATTTAATTTTTTTGATTTTTTTCTTAACTGTGCTATCAACTTTCAAAAGATGATATCTAATAAATATAAATTTTAAATTTTAATATGTAAGAGTTTTCTATTACTTAAAAATGAGATTAATTTCTTTTGTATTATTTTAAGAAATTCGGTCCCTCAGAATATGTTCATATATCACATCGAAAAGATAAGAAATTCTACCTAGATATTGATTGAATCATGATATTCTTTCGAAATATTCTCCATCATAATAATTGGAGGACATGAATTTTCATTTTTACGAGTTTAATTTTAATACATTAAAATAATATTTTTTTTAATTTCATATATCTTTTATTTATTGCTTTTGAATCTCACATTGGAATATGAAAATATGAATAAAATTATGTATCATTAATTCAGATATTTTATATTTAAGATTTTATATAACTGATAATAACAAAGATTATTCTTCTTTAATCAATGAATTTATCTATTTGATAATCGAGCTTAATTTTAAATTTTTTTCCCTAGTAGATATTGGGTGAATCAAATCACAGTCAAAAAATTTTTAATTTTTTTCTCGTGTCCTCGATCAAGTTGGGCCAGTTTTAATTCACAAAAAAAAAATCATCCAAAATTCAGCTCGTATGAGTCAGGTTTGCACGCTAGGCAATTAGCTCAACCATTAGACAAGTCTAGTTAATAGTCTTATATTTTATGAGGAAGGATCTATTTAAATCATGAAAAACTTTTTAGTTTTACACAAGTTTTTAGCCATTGATTAATATTTATTCAACTGTTAAAAAATTAAAAATAAATGAACAATTAATGATGAGTCAACTTTATAATTAACCATTGTATAAATGTTAATAAATGCTAAAAAATAGTGTAAATTAAAATATTTTATATTAGTGTAAATGAACCTCTCCTCATATTTTATTATAGAACCTATAAAATAGTTATGATAATTTGTGTATCTACTTTAATATTTATATGAATTTGGCTACGTTAATACATATTTTAAAACATTCATGTATTTTTATCATGTTTTAATTATTTTTATAATTTCATATAGGCTTAATAATTTTATATATAATTATACAAATAAGACATATATAAAACAATTAAAACACGATACGAAATAAATATATTTTTAAAATCTATATAATATAAATTATCAATGTATCAAAAGTTATATAAAATATAAAATACTTTAAATATAATTATAACGTAATAAAATATATAAATTATTAAATTTAATCTTATATTTGTATGATAGCATATAATAAGGCTAGTATAAATTGCATTATTGGATGCATGATCTTAAGTGGGGAAAGTAGTGGAAAATGTCTTTTTGTTAAAAGCGAAAGCGAGTAGTTTACTAACTTTGGACTTACTATTTCTGGTTTGTCCTTTATTCAGCTTTAGACTTTGCAGAGTTACAGTCTTTTTGGAGAATTTAAAAATAGTAATAATAATAATAATAATAATAATAATGAGAGTGCAATAATTGAGAACGTGGAATCGCAAAGCTAAAAGGGAAGGCAAATTGTCAAGACGAAACTTTCTAATGATTCTAAGCGACAAAAATGCTAATCTTTTTCTTTCTCTTACATACTCACAAGGAAACATACCAAATCAAATTAAATTAAATTTAATTTAAATTTAAATAAATTTATTTATTTACATTTAATTTCGAAAGAAATCAAATTTAAAAATTTATTATTTATTAAAAATAAAAAAATCATAAATTATATAAATTATCGAATTAAACGAATAATTTAATTTATATACAAACTTAGAGTAGGGTTGGGTACCATTATTATTATTATTGTTAAAAATATATATATAGTGGTAACTGGTAAGTTTACTTATTTTTCCTGGGATATATCCTGATTTTCTTTTCTAAATGCTGGTCCAAAAAAGCTGTATTCTTCTCCCAATTAAGTAATTTGTGGCAAAAACTGCGCCACTTCAATTCATTAACTTTCCACGTCTTTATATTAATTATATATATATATATATATTTGTACGAAATTGGTTTTTTATGTGGAAATTTTTGCCACCTCTTTCTCCCTTAAGCCTGCTAAATCATTGCCAAATCAATTATTACTACAGATTACTATTATTGTCCTTTTGTTAAGAAAAGTCTTTCTTTCTTTCATTAGTGTTTTCATTTTTTTTATTTGAGTGGCTATTTTTTAATAAAAATTTCGTAACACAAGGAAAAAAAAAGATTACATATATTAAAAATTTTATGCCTCTTAAATATTAATTAAGTTAAGTTTCGAGTTTAGATAGTTATTATTATTATAGAAATGGTTTTACATATTATAATTCATATATTCAAGTTATATTTAAAATCTTTTATGATATATTATATTTATATATATTTTAATATATTAATCATTCGTATTATATAAATTTTTAAATATTTACGTATTTATGTAATTTTTTATATTATATCATATTTTAATTATTATTTTATATCATAATGTTATGGCTAATTCAATTTGACTATTTCTACTTCAACATTTAAAAGTGAAACAATACCAAGTACATCAAAAATCGTTCTTAGTTTTATCCTGAATTGGATCATTATACCCATTATGTTTAAAAAAAAAAAAAAAAAACCTCAATTTTTGACATAACCTTTACCACCCTAATTACCCTATTTACATAATTGAAATAGAGAGAACATTTTTGGATTTCTTCTTTTTGTTAGAATCTTAGGGCCTGTCTAATGAAGAGCTTATGAATTGAAAGCCTTTCATGGGTTACATTAACATCAACACTCATGACCTACCTAACTTACATTAGGTTTTACAGGTTAAACAAAGGGAAATTAATTATGTTACTTCCAAAGTTCCATTTAAATTTGTTCAAATTCGTCCCACTTGGATCATTATTTATTTAATAAAATAATAATTTTTATTTAAATTAATTTATAAAAATATAAAATAATATTTTAATATTTGTTAAATAATAATTTTGATCAATCAAATTCGAGCTTGAATAAAAATTTAAAAATTTTTCAAATTACGATCTGACTCATGAATAGATTTAGTTTCATTATATATATCTATTGTCCCTTTTATTTATTAGTGTGTTTTTTAATAAAAGGCAAAAAAAATAGTAAATATTTTCTATTAGTGTGTAATGTTGTTGATACTTTTTTAGAGGTAAAATTTGTTCACTCAAGAGAGCAGTAGAAGGTAGAAGGAAATTGAATTGGATTTTAGTTGAAAATAGATCAAAGGCCATGGAGTTTGAGTTATGGGATGAGATTGGATTTTTAAACCAATGAAATTTTTGAGGACTTGTCAAATATAAAAAAAAAAGTCAAAGGGGCATCGGAGTTTGAGCTAAGAGATGCACTCCTATTTCTAAGCTAGTGGAATTTTAGAGGATCGATTCAGCATGAAAATAGATCAAAGGGGCATTAGAGTTCGAGCTACGAGGTGAATTTCGATGCCAAAGCCAATGGAATTTTAGAAAATATATGTAAAAGATAAAAAGAATATGAAAGAAAACATTAATGTTTTGAAAGTTTGCTTGAGTCAAAATTTATCTACCCTCTTTTATACTTGATTGTTAAGTGAAAATAAGTCGAGCACAAACTTTCAAATTATCCTAAAAAATTATTTTACTATGATTTTATGCATTCTTTTGAGAGAAATGTTGAAATCATGACAAGCAAAGTAACAACCTACAAGCAGGAATCTTTTTGAATTTTTTGTTCATGTTTGAATTTGATTCGATCTAATCTATAAGTTAGAATTACCACTAAAATAATATTTATAAATTATTTTTATAGTAATATTTATATATTTTATAATTAAATTAATTAAAATTTTATTATTTTATTAAATGAATAATAATTTAAATCTGACATAATCCTTAACATATAAACATAGACCTCATCTTTAAATAGGCCTAATTCCAAATTGGATCATTTTGAAAAATAAATCCGGTATAAAAATCTACATAGGGGATCAGACAATGCCTGTTGCAGGTTGTACTGGGATTTGTTGTCGAGGTCCTTATTTTTCTCGGGACATATGACCAAAACAGAACCCAAACTGGTTTTGGGCTTTTGGGACTCGCCAAGGTGGTCCTTGGATTGAACAACTTCAAGACAGAACCCCACTGGTTACTTGATAGATGGAAATGATCCTATGATCCATTTGAATGAAGAGATTAACTCTGATGAAATTAAAAACAATAATGGCTGTCATTAAAAACAACAGTGCTCACTGATTTGGTAATGATGCATAATCAGGTTAAAAACTTAACATCACCAATCTCTCAACTCTCAAAGGCACAAGATGGCATAAGACGTGCATGACTACTTTAAAAATAAAATAAAAAATTTTAGACCTCGTGGTAAAAAACAGATATAAGGCTTAAAATTCATCCGAGTTCAGTCTTCCATCATCTCAGATTTAAAATTCCAAGTTCAATGCCAAGAGATATTACAAATTTGAAATAATAAGTAGCTGCCAGAGGGGTTGAAAACTCACTAACATGTTGCCTTGTTTACCGAAAAAAAAAAAAAAAGAATAAACTAGTTAAGTAGATAAAGTTTGTTCAGAAAATGCCCTCAACCATGGCAGTGAAGTCATCCAAGTGCCAAAGATCCATTTGGTTTCCACCACCCTGAGTTGCATCTCCATTAAGCAAGGCATCGATCGAGGTATCATCCCAGTTCCCGTTGATAAATGGCGTCTGAAAGTACTCCATCTGATTGTCCAAAGCCAGTAGCTCATCAGACAAACTCTTTGCAGAGTTGTCTCCTCCTGTAGGCATAACATAGTCGGAACTTGGTTTCAGCTTCTTGCTAGGGTTTGCAGCCTCCAGAAACCCATCAACATCGATAGAAGCTTCGAGAACGGATGATATTTCAGGAGTCTTGGCACCCTGTTCTCCCCAGCCAAAGTCGGAACAGTTGAAGTTGTTACTTCCTTGGTCAGAATTGAAATTCAAGGATGCATTGTCATGTTGAGCAAAGGGTGTCAATCCAACACCTACAGCAGCAGGAACAGGGTCCACATACGCAAACTGATCCATTAGTGGCTTCTCTTCTACGAAACCCATGGTATCATGGTAGTCCGGCTCCAGTTTGTTCAAGTAACTGAAATTCTGGTTGAGATTTGGTTGAACAGAACTCAAATTTGACCCGGAAAGTGGTTTCCGAGAATTCATCTTAACAGCATGCTTTAGAGAGCTACGCGGAGTCTCGTCAGGGAAGTTCACCTTTGCTTTCTTACCCCGAATTCTCCGTGCCTCAGCATCATAAGCCCTTGCAGCTTCCTCAGCAGTATTGAAAGTTCCTAGCCAGACCCTAACCCCTTTCCTTGGATCTCGGATCTCAGCAGCCCATTTACCCCACGGACGCTGTCGAATCCCACGATACTCGTTCTTCCTCTTTCTTTTTGCAGATTTCTCAGCTTGACCATTGAATTCTGCAACTTTTACCGGGTTCAAACCTTCAATAATGGAAAAGAAAATTTTCATCATATACATAGGCACAAACCATAGAGGAATGTTATAATCAATGAAAATAATATAAACCATTAAGTAACTTTCACCAGGCAACAGAATTTAGGATCTTCGGGTACAAGAACATAGATAGTAAATATTATCGAGAAAATTAGTACTTGATTGAGGCATTTTCCATTTCATCCAAAATTAATTAAATGAAAAAAACTCTGATTCTCCTTATGGACATGCGAAATCCGAGCATCCTACATATTAAGATTTCAAACACCAATACGCCAAGGGAAAGTAGAAATACAAGAACATATATCGCTCCGACTCTTCATTTTTCTTGAACCATACATTTTCGGACATGGGTACGAGGACATAATCCTCCAAGGACCCTCCAAATACATAGAAAAACTTTGAATAAAAAAATTAAACAAACCCGTGCTGGACACATACCTGTATCCGACACTCACACCCAAATCCGAGTAGCATATATAATAACCATACAGTTCAGTGAGACACACTGAAACAGAAGCAATAAGACAGAATAATACTTTAGATTCCTTCTTATAACATAAATTAAAAGTTAAATTTGACAAATTTGTAGATAAATAACAGAAGAGAGCCCAAAAAAAAGACTTTCATAAAATGCTATTAAAAAAATTCTAAGGGTTGATTGAACAACATATCTTTTAACTTCTCAAAGGAAAAACTATACATCGATTGATCCTATGTTGCTAAGTCTCAAAGGTGAGTTTCTAAGACAGATATGTGTCCGATACACGTTTACTCCATTGTTTCCCATACCCACGCCCGAATATGTGCCGAATAGGGTATTATAGCCAAAACATCCAGAATCAGGAGGGAAAACAATATACTGATCTCAGGAAACAAACTACAAAAATCAGATCATATGTGATTACAAAAAAGCTCACTATTATTAAAGATCTTTACTTATTCAAGTTGAAGAAACTTTGCATTGCTAAGATTTTATAATCCAACTTGTAGTATTTTGTGTTTTAATAGCCATTTTACAGCTTACAAGCAAATCGTTAGGGAGGCAAAGGGGGAAATAATTAACTTCAACTTTATCAAATACATAAAGCATATAAATACCGTAAGGAAAGGGAAATGTATACATAGAGACAAAATCTACCAACAACTGAAAAAGAATCAAATTTTTGGAAAAAAAAAAGAGGAACAGCTTTTAGTAAAATCCATAAAATTTTAATTAAAAATACTAATCAATGGATTCAGAAGGTCTAGATGATTTCGATAACAAGAAATCTTCATCCACTTAAATTTCCAAAAAAAAAATTATGAAAGGGATGAAATTATTATTTATTATTAGTTACCACGAGATACAGCAGAAGATGGTTTCTTTGTGGCAGAGAAAGCAAAGGGCTTAACGTCAGCCAAAACATCATCAAAATCAGCGAAGTCATCGACATCGGACTCCTCATCCTTAAACACTTGAAAGCCAGCCTCGAAGTCATCGTCAAAATCGAACACCGGCTTCGGCTTCGGCTTCGAGTACCTTTTTTTACCCGAACCCTTTTTCGACCCGGATTTTTTCAGATCGGGCCACAAATAATCACCCGTCAAACGTCTTGGCCCCGTTGGGGGAATGAAATCGGAGATAATCGCACCTCCACACATGATGGTTTGATTCAAAGGCAAAGGATTTCAAAGATTTTCAGAAATTGGTAGCTAAACTGAGAATTTAAAAAAAAAAATGTATAATGTTTCGTAGGGGTTTCAGAGTGGTTGGTTGCCTACCTTTGCCTGCCAGCCTTTTTAATTGTATTTATATATTGCTTGCTGAGGAAATTATGGAATTGTATTTTTTGTTTTACTTTTATGCCCTTCTTTATCTATTAAATTACAAATATAGGTCAATTACCTAAATTCAACCATCCGTGTATTCATATCGTATTAATAAATTTTTATATATTAATATTATATAACTTCTTATATTATATTATGTTTTATATCAAATTTTAATTATTCGACTCAAAATTGCCAAGTTTAAAATTGCCTTTCTTAATGGACACTACCTTACTTTGGTTAAAAAAAAAGAATATAAAGTAAATAATATTAATTATATTAAAGATAAGACAAGATTCCATATCAAAACAAATCCAATTCTAAATATAAGATAAAGCTTCAAATTTTGGAAATAAGTGTTAAGTTTTAAGTATTTGATAAGCACATGAAAATGGTTAAGAAATAGATTATGACAAAACAACATTAAAACCACTTCTAAACAAACATGTAAATTACTTGTTTTATTATTATTTAAAAAATTATTTGATTAATGGGTGCTTATATCCAAAACTTTTCATTTTGGACAAAATTTTTTTATCTTAAATTAATTATTTTTACGAAATTTAAAAAAATTATTATGATAAATATAAGAATCTTTTTATTTTTGAAAGTGTAATCCGTATTTATGAACATCAATTAAATTTTACATTTAAAAAAATCAAATTATAATGAGCAAAAACATGAAATTACACATTTGTATTTAAGATTCTTGGTCCAATTATTTTTTTCTGTGTTTATATATAAATTATTGATAAAAAATATAAAATACGATATAAATATATAAATTTTAAATTTTAAAAATATTACTATTATAACTATTTAAGAAACTTTTGGATTAATATGTATATATTAATATATATATATATATATATATATATATATATACACATATGAGGTGGGTTTTTATGTATATCACATTTAACTAATTCGTATAGATTAAGTTTTAAACAAGTATTTTGTTAAT
Source organism: Adansonia rubrostipa (assembly GCA_038381775.1). Classification (NCBI taxonomy): domain Eukaryota; kingdom Viridiplantae; phylum Streptophyta; class Magnoliopsida; order Malvales; family Malvaceae; genus Adansonia; species Adansonia rubrostipa. The sequence continues at coordinate 4,126,256 of JBBYHM010000004.1, read as the reverse complement.
TTAAGTTTGTCTGTCCTTACATATAATATTATTTAATAATAAAAAATTATTTTTATTTAAATTTAATTATAAAATTATAAAAATATTAATTTAAAATATTTTTTAAATATTTTTAATAACAAAAATATTCAAATTAATCCTAACCCACTCCCACTAAATTTAAATAAATAAATAAATATATATATATATATATATAATCATGACTCGATTCAATTCACTAAAAGGTCTACATCTAACCCCAAATATTTTATTTATTTATTTTGTGTTTGTTTTTCCGAAGACCTAATGTTGTAAGGCGTGTGTTATGCCTAACGTTAGAGAACGAGTTTGTTTTACCAGATTTGACCACACTCTTCTATTATCTTCTCATGCTGATTTCCATCATGCTTCCGATTTAAATAATCTGTATTCTATTTCTATTTCTATTTCTATTAGTGTTGACGCGGTAGCTTTTTTAAAGCGATATATATATAATTCTGAATTAAAAAAGTATGTGGATCGAGATAAATCGAGTTACGGCTTAAAAATTTAAATAATTATTTAAATTAATAAAAAATAAAAAAATTATTTTTATATTAATATTTATTTATAATTAAATTTAAATAAAAATATTTTTTCATCATTAAATATTATTTTTGACTTGATTAGACTTGCCCGAATTAAATATTTATTTATAATTAAATTTTAATAAAATATTTTTTATTAAATATTATTTTTAGCCTGATTGGACTTGCTTGTATTAAAAAAGTATGTTCTAAAATCGATTCGAGCTAGCTAGATAACTCAACTTATAATTTGATTTAGTCTAAATTTTATTTTTTTTAATATTCAAACTGTGATTTTTTTTAAAAGAAAAAAGAAAAAAAGTTAAAGAATTTAATGGTAATGAATTTTTTTTTTAAATTTTCATAAACCAAACAGGGAATTAGTAACTTTATAAGTTTATAGCATCCGTTGATATCTTTATTTTAAAAAATTATTTTTATTAAATCAATTATTCTCATAAAATTAAAAAAAATTATAATATATTTTTTAATTTTTTAATAATTTAACATTTGCCTAACTTATAATCTCAATTCTCACATGCCACTTCTTTTTCCCCCGCCATCAGACACGTCAGGTGTTCGATGGTGGTTAGCTGCTTTCCTTGACTGTGTGCATGTAGAAACTTGTAAAAAATTGTCTTTTATTTTTTATTATTATTATGACATGTTTTTGTTGATAAAAGAAAACGATGTTTAATGGAAATGCCCATGGCACACTGCTTTTTCTCGCTGAGGTTCAAAGAATTACAACCGTCCCACGGCTGCCGACATCATCGACCTTTTGTGCTGCTTTCCACCATGGCCTTTTTTTTTTCCCCCACTTAAATCGAAAGTTAAAATCACCAAATTGTCGACAATGGAATGGGGGGGTGGGGTTCAACTTGGGTGCCCGGCGAATGTGGGCTGCTGGCCGTCGGTTCCTCGGGCTTTTTATAAAACAGAAAAAGGAGATTAAAAAATATGATTTAAAAATTTTAAAAATTTAATATTATTATAAAAATTATCGTAAAAAAATTAAAATATTAAAAATATATTTACTTAAAATAATAAAAATTTTAAAAAATAAAACTAATAAAATTATTTTATTTAAAAGTAAAGTTTTAAATCTTAAATGCTTAATTTTCTTAAATTTTTAATTTAAATTGTCGGACCAGCAAAAGTTAAAAACTTTTAACTTTTAACGTTGCGTTTACAGTAAAAATCAACAATATAAACATCTAAGAGCAAATATGAGAGCGTGTGGGATTTGAGAGGATCATTCAATTGATTGCCATTGAACTTATTTTTTTTTCCAGCTAAAAATTCTGATAAAAAATAATGCTGACACAAAGAGGGTATTATGCAATTTGTTTTACATTTCCATGGAAGATGCTTTCATTTGTCTTAAAATATTGGAATTTAGGACAGCTTCAAGCCTTCTGTTAAGGGTTCTATGTTTATATTATCCAAAGAAGCAGTCAATTTTATAAATAAAAATAAGCATAAAATAGGGCAAAGATATACTCTTAAAATATACGAAGTCAGATTCTGACCCACTTTCAATTTTATGTTCACAATAATGTCTGCCAGGAAGGGCTGACGTCTGATTCTGATATTCCTTCAACATATTTACTATTTGGCAGTGAATAAAAAACTAGAGCAAAACCAATGTGATCTCTAAAATCAAAAAGATTTAATTTAAAATAAATTAAATATTAAATATAATATTTACTTAATAACAATATGTATTAAGTTTAATGGTATATTTTTTAATATACAATTAAGAAGTTAAAGATTTAAATCTCATCATTTACAAATAACAAAAAGGGTTCAATCCCGGCTTTACCGGTTCATCATATCCCCGGTGCTTTATATATTCCGGACCGGATGGGCGATCAGTGACCAATTGATCCGGTTCAAACAGTTGGTTTGGTTTTTTTCAACACTGCTATTTGGTAAACATACAATGCACTAATATCTTACCAGAAATGAAATTTCGAAGCATTGAACACAAAATTGTCGCTAAAGATATAACCAGTCTCCATGTAATAGTTAAACGCAAAGCAGTGACAAAGCTTCATCTGCAAATGGTCGCCTATAAATATAGCTGAATAAGCTCATCACTTACCACGGAAGGAGTAAGAACACCCAAATCTGTGAAGAGCAGAGTAAGATATGGAGGAGGTGTGTAATCTCGAGCAGACTTTTCGACCTCGACCTTGTCTGGTATGGGTACTCCAAAATCAATGGTGCGTAAGGCAGGACCCATATCCTTTTGGTCCAATGGATAAAGACGGGCAAACTGCAAAGAAAAATATCATACGCTAATCAAATTCAATTCAATGTTGTTTCTTTCTTAGGTTCGTTGTCCATATGATAATATCCTAGTTCAGATACTTCCAAAAAAAAAAAAAGAGAAAAAGAAATGAAGCTTTAATCACCTTGTAGCTTTCGGCAGCCACATAAACAGGTTTATTCATGCTATGTGCGACCAATGCGATCTGGTATGTCCCCATCATATTTATGATACCCCCACTTTCGACAATTCCATCAGCCCCGACAAATACCATATCCACCTCATCCATCGTATATGCCACAGCAGAGTCTATTAGAAGCTTTACAGGGACATCAAGCTTGGCAAGCTCGTTAGATAAGCGCAATCCTGTTCTGTCTGGCCTTCCTTCTGCATTAAAAGCAAGGTTAAAAGGTAAGATGGACTCTGTCATAAACACATCATCTGATATGGAAATACTAAAAAATGTCGTCAAGGTACTTTTTTGATGACGGCATATTTGATTTAGTCTTGTTAAAATATTATTGCATGCAGAAGACAAGGAACTTAGAAAGCCGAACCTGTGCAGAAAACTCGAAAATGTTTCTTGTTTTGTGCTGCAGTCTTCATTACTTCTAGAACAACTCTGGAGAAACCATGTACCAAAATGGTACAACCATCAAATATAAAATCTTGACATAACATCGCAATAATCCTGCGTGCCTGCAATGTTTAGCAATAATGTTTCCCAGATGGGAATGCTTGAAGTATAATTGAAGTGAAATAACACGGTAATGAAGTGGTTACTTAAAAAGCCACAATTATCTGAAATACCTTACAAGATATCTCCCCAAACTTCTCTGCACGTTCAATCAGGCGAGACCTAGCTGAATTAAAGTCCTCGTACTCTAAAGCTGATGTTCGAGTCACATATCGCATGAAGAGATCACAACCTGCTGTCAAAGAGATAGAGGTTGTGTCCCATGACTGGAACGCAAACACAGGGTTCGGAGTGAGCCAAAACAAGACTACGTTTAAATATCAAACTAATTGAAAACAGTTAGTAGAGAGCAATTCAATTTTCTCAAGATTGTCACATGAAAACAAAGCATAATTCGACATTAAACTGGGATAAATTCTGCTAGTTACCCTCTAATTTCCACATCTCCTAAACAGAATTCCTCACTTAAAAGATATGTTTAAACTCTTACCAAGTTCACACCTGATGAATCTAATATTAGGGCCTGGACATTTTGATTATGAAAAACCTTCTGCCATTAAAATGCTTCAATTCCTTTTACTAATATTAAATTCAAATTCTATAAAACAGAGTGATTTTGAGTTGTAAAATAAAACAGGCATATCTGTTATGTATTCAAGGGTTTACCATACACCACAAATATAACTCATAAATCTAACATGAATTGGCAACAGATACGGCCAAAGCATCCTCATACGTTTATCATGCCACCTAATCCTTTCCTTCAACACCATTTTATCATCTTCCTAAACACCTAATAAGTCATTCTTTAACCATTTACAACCATGTTGCTCCGACTCTTCATTTTTCTTGAACTACCAATGTCTCATGCATGTATACATATATAGACATCATATGGGCATAGAAATATGACCCTCCCAATACGTGGAAAAACTTAGAAATAATTGAATATAATTGTATCTAATACTCACACCCGAGTCCGAGTAACATAGGTTTATAACATGATTTCTCCTAAACAAGCAAATTCTTAACATCTAGAAGAAACATAAAAGAATTGCCTTCAGACTGGTTACAAGAAAATTCTTTTGACCAAAAAGCATGAGATATGTCAAACCACAAAAAGTACTAAAGCATATTGCCAATGGTTAAAAATCACAGAGACCCAAGAACGAGAATGGTTTTATATCAAGAAACCTAAGCAACTTAAAATATACTTTGGTAACCAGGGTGCCAATATCACTCACAATGTCCATGGGAAACTCAAGAACAAACTTGAAAAAGTGCAAAAACAAAAAAAAAATGCAGTACAATTAGGCCTTGACAATCATACAGACATTAGCATTTAATCGCCTTGCGTCCTAGCTTAGCAATACGGTAAACTTTAGGCATAGAAAACTAGAAAAAAAAATACATCTTCTGCCTTGAGATTGCGATGATGAACAAAAATTGTCCACCAGCTCTTATGTATGATAATGAAGAAATACTCATTGACACTCCATATCTTTTAGCTTGAACATGATTCTTGTGAGTAACATAAGTATACATATAATTCTCTAAAGATCCAAATGTACTCCATTGAAAATGAACTAACATACGATACTGAAGGATCAATAAAAGTATGATAAATTTAATAAACTTGAATTACTAAACGAGCTAAGTTAGACTAAATTTTACTATTTTACTAAGTTTCACAATATAATTTATCAGCGATTATCATAGGAATAAAAATTTGCTAACTTAAAAAGCATTTTCCAAAAGAAAATTGAAATAAAAACTAAATAACTCACTTTAAGCGAATCAGAAGCCCTTTTAAGCTCAATTTCTAGCTCCATCATGGTGGTAGCCTGGCTAGCCCTAATAACCGCCGCGAGGGCGCGAATAGCGGCCACGGCCTCCGCCAAATCCGGTTGCTTCCTCCACGTGTTGAACTCATCAATAACGCTAAATACCTTATCGCCTCCTTTCCCTCCACCAGTCGGGGCGACCCTTACGTCACTTCCCGACGATCCATCGTCGCCGGTTCGGAGACTGACGGCAGCCTGGGCCTGGGCAAGCCAATCGCTCGTTACAACGGCGTGGTGCTCGGCACGTGTCTGGTAATAGGCAGAAATGTTGGGCCTAGGGTTTTCGAGAGAATCGGCCATGGAAGGAGGTGGAGATGAAAGCAAGACGGATTCAGGATTAGGTGGAACCCTGGTGTTTTGTTCCTGCTGTCTGTCAAGAATGAAAGAAGGAGATCTCCGCCACATCTATGCTTTTTTTCCTCGCGAAAGTGAAGCAGTAAAAATGAAATTTGTGAGGGAGATTCTCATTACCAGCGTTTTTAGGGAAGATATAATTAGGGATTATTGTACATTGAAATTAATAAATAATTAATTATTTATATAATATAATTATTGAAATAAATTTTTTAATGATTTTTAAATATAAAATAAATTAATTAAACTAAGAAAAATTGAAAAAAAATTCAAATATTTGAAGGATAATTTTTTTTTAAAAAAAAAGAGAAATGAGGTACAAATATAATTTTATTTTAAATTTTATATTATCAATATTAATTTTATTAATTTATACTAATCATAAAATAATTAATTGAGGTTGATCATTTACAAAAGCATGTGGTTATATAGAGCGCAATGTAAATAAACACAAATATTGAATTTTTTTAAAATTTTATTTTATTTAAGCAATTAATTTAAAGGGATTTATTCTCTAATTTTTGGAATAATTATTTTGTGCATAAGAATCAAGGAATCCGTAAAAGAATCGATTTTTTTAACTTTTTTGAAATAAATTTTTTTATTGGACATACGTAAAAATCGGATTCATTTTCAAATATAATTATTTTTATAAAAAAAGCCGATCATGAATGAATAAATTGATTTATTTAATATTTCAATCAATTACTCATATATAATAAATTTTTTTATTTTTAAAATTTTAAAACCGAACAAACTAAATGCTTTCGTTGTAGAACTTTTTGGTCAATTATTAAAGGAATTGTAGCATCTTTTAGAAATTAATATCTTAAAGGATAAAATATGCATTAATCAAATAAAAATATTAATATAACAATATTTTAATATTTTTAAATAATAAAATGAATCCATAGTCAAGCTAAATTTAAATAAAATATTTTTTAAAAAATTTAAATCACAAACCAATTTTATCTATAAACAAATCTAATCATACATAATATTTATACTCAAACATAGTCAACCAAAAATATCTAATATAAATATTTTAAATAAAATATCTAATGTAAGTGTTGTTTTATGCCAGTTGAACTCCAATGAAAAGTGCTTCAGCTTTTTCTTATACTCCTGTTCAAATCAGCCTTTATATATATATATATATATATATATGATTTAATTTTACATATTTTTATAATTTTTTATACGATTCATATTTGTTTAATCTGAGCATTATATTTATTTAATTTGAGCATCATATTTCATTATCTATTCATATATATCATATACGTCAAGTTTTGAGTGAACAAAAAATATTTAAGTATTTATTCGATGTAAAAAGCTTTCAATTATTAAATACATATTGAAAACATCTGTATTTTTTATTGATATAATTGAAATATTAGATTAATTTAAAATTTTACATGCATGATAAATATAAATATATTACTCAATATAATAATTAATTTATTTATTTATTTACTAATAATATATAAAATTATAAAAATATATAAAATTAAATAATTTTACACAAATATAAGACATCTATATATATATATATATATATATAAAGGAGAGAGAGAGAGAGAGAGAAGTCACGTTGTAGTGTTTGCAACTTGCAATCTAATAATAAACCGACATATTCATTGCCTGATGATACAGTGATTTGGATCATTGGATATTTAAGCTTTTAATTTTTCGTAAAGTTCTAGGTCAAATTTGGAAGAAAACCTGAACATAGGCTTTTATTATTACCATCATCTAGTAATAACTTAAAATAAACATGACGCAAAGCAAATCTGAAATCAACCACGACGAAGTAGGTTATCTAATAACTAAAAACAAACATGACGCAAAGCAAATCTGAAATCAACCACGAAGAAGTAGGTTATCCATATCAACAAGACATGCAAATTAAACTTATAACCCAAGATTGAAAGGAAAGCCAGTCGAGCTTAGCCACCTTCCACCAGAAATGAACCTGCCAGGGGTATAAAACTGAGCCTCGGTTCCTGTAGTGATCACCTTGTATCCTCCCCATTTCACTCTCCCTGATGTTCCAGCACCTTCCCCGGAGTTCTGGTACTCCCCGTAGAACAACGTTTCCAGGCCGAAACTCCCGCGCCACTCGTGCCACCCTGCCGGGTGAATCACATCGGTAATGGTCGATTGCATTACGACAGTCCTCGAGTGTTCTTTCCAGGGTCTGCCCAGATATGTTGGGAAGTTGCTGCTGACAGGCTGCAAATCGGGAGTTGCACCGATCCTACATTTCTGAATGACGATGCCAGTGTTTTGGTTTGGGTCTGTCCTGCCTTGTGCTGTCACCGTGTTTTCTTGTCCTGGAATGGGTTTTCGAGCATGGATGTCGCAGTCTTGGAATACGGCCGCGGCATTGCCGAAGATGAAATCGACGGTTCCTTCTATCAGGCAGTTTACGTAAAATTGTCGGCTGGAGTGAACGTAGAGAGTGTTTTGGTAGGCTAACATGTCGCATTGGTAAAATGCTGAGAGATCAGCGCCGACACGGAGGGCCACGGCTTGGTGCTTGGAGGGACCTGCGGTGTTTTGGAAAGTTACGTCGCGGGCGAGGAATCGTTCACCAACCACAGCTGCAACAATCCCATACTCGGATGATCAGTCTAAATTCCACAATCAATCAGAGATTTTATGAACTTTAAACAGCATCAAGATTCAAGTTTATTTGTTAAGTAGATAGTTCTAATTAGTTAGCTCAATATTATCGGATCAGATGAACTGCTTGGCCCATGATGAATGATGATGTCTACATTGAAATTTAGAAAGTGAAAATGGAGTTACCAACTGTAGCAGAGTGGTAAGTTGTACTTCCATCGACCACATTCCTGCTCCCTGTGATGATAGTTGTAGTTCTTCCATCTCCCACGAACATTATGTTAATCTTCTCCTTTGGGACTTTCACGTTTTCCCTGTAAACACCGGCTTTGATTCTAATGACATGCCTTTTGCCGCTATGCTCCGGTGCTTTAGCCACCGCTTCCGACACCGTCTTGTAGTCCCCGCTACCATCTGCCGCCACAACCACGTCTGGTGTCACCGTAGCCGATTGAAGCAGACGTCTGTCGTCTAATGACAACCAGTCTGGAAAGGCAATCCCATTATTTTCTTCCTCCTTGAGCAGCTTCCTGTTTGATGATGTCTTGCGCAGCATCTCGTTTGCAATATCGGTGTCGGTCATACTCGTGATCATGGCGAGCGCATTGCTGCACATCTTTTCGACATACGTTTGGCCATCACTCAACGCTTTGCGGATTTCCTTGTCGGCAGCTTCGTGAGAGAAACCATCCAAGCAAGTTACCTGGTCGGTCATGGCGGTACTCATCAGGGTCTTGAGATCATCTGCATGCTGATTCAAAGATTTCTTGTTGAGATACGTATGCAGATCCTCAACAGCCTTGTCAAGCTTCTCGAGGGTTTCATCAGTGGTCTGCAAACAATCATCCAAAGCAGTCTCTTGACGTGGTGAAAGCCCGTTTTTACTCGAAATCTGTTTAATCAAGGATTCATTTTCTTTAACAGCGCTGGTCGTCTTATTCAACAACTCCAAGATGACATCTTTCTTGCTGGTAACCTTTGCGGTGGTTGAATCAGGAGCATTAGCGACAGCTGAGAAGCATAAATCAGGGTAAAAAGTGCTGCTACAAGCAGATTTAACGATGGCGAGATGGGATTTCTCGGTTTCACCCCAGTGGGCATTGCCTCTATTCACCCCGGCAACAATGCCGATTACAGCAGCAACAATCACTAAACTTGCAAAAAGTGCCAGAAAAACTTTCTTTTGTTTCTTGGTAGAAGAAATGTGCTTGGCAGAATCAGAAAATTTGGTCAGGATTTCCTTAATTCTGGTCATTTTTCTTGCCTCTACAAGAAACAAGACAGGAAGAGTAGATAGACAAGTTTATGGACTATGAAGCAAGATTGCGAAGAGCGCAGTGAAGCGAAGTGGTCTCGAATTGGAGTATTTAAAGAGGTTTGAGTACCACAAACCGGATACTAGGTCCAGCTGAGCTACTAAAATAGGTTCGGAAGTTTACTTAATTACTTATTATGCTATTGAAATATAATTTTTATATGTTTTTATAATTAAATTTAAATAAAAATAATATTTTATTAATATGTAATAATTCAAATTAATTTTTTTTAAAAAAATCTTAAATATACAAATAAAATCTATTAAATTAAATAAAAAAACTCGTTCCGTAAATAAAATAATTAGCAGATTCATTATGGCATTTCTATTTTCAGTTATCACTTTCATGAAATTATAAAGCCCCAAGTGAATTGGGTTCCTCTGTTATCCTCTTCCTTTGGTTACTTTTCACTTTTTGATTTTCTTTTTCTTGTTTAAAGTATTTTCAATTTTCCTTTTTTCAATCCTAAAGTCTGAGACACGCGTTACAACTTTTTTATATTGGCCAACACACGTTGCAACTTGCAATTGCCGTACTTTATTGATGTCGCAATTCGAAGGGCTCGTGAATCACACGGGTACGTGATATTAATAATAATATTAATATTATTTATATTTATTTAGATTTGATTTAATATAAAATATGAGTTAAATTAATTATATTATATAAGTTTTTATTTTTTAAAAAATATATTTTTTGTTATTTAATCTTTAATTAATATTTTTTATTAAATTTTAAGATATAAATAGTTTATTTTTTTATATTTATATTATAATATTATATATTTATTTTGTGTAAAATATAAATAACATAATATATATTATATAATTGAAAGAACGTTGAACCAAGTTCGGTGTTCAAACTTCAGCTTTTAAATAAGTCTTATTTTTTATACTTCAACTTATTTTTCAGGTCTAATATTTTTATCTAATTCTTTTTAAATATTGAATGAGTTTTTGAGTTTTTACAAGTAGCTCTATCCCTGAACACCTTTAGTTGCACCTTGCTATTTCACCAAAAGCTAAAAAGGATGCCTTCGAATTATATATAATTTGTATAGGCTACACTAACATTAAAATTTTATAAACTTTATAAATGAGATTAAAAATAACTATCAAGGCCACGGAAGCAAAGCGAACGTGGCTAATCTAGTTGGAATGGCATCTAGCAAAAACCACTAATAAAATAAAAGATTTTGAAGTACGAAAAAAGGAAAAAAATTAAAGAAAATGTTTTTTTTTTAGTATTGGGATAAATGTTGTCCTAATTTAATAATATTCGGGATGATATTTGTTTTAAATTTTTTTTAAATATAATTTTAGAAGATAACTGTCACGATGAAAAATCATCACTAAAATTTTTAGGGTCAATTTTCTATCTTTTGAAGGCAATAATTAATCATTCTCATTTCTTCTAAATTTTATAGTGAACAAACTTAAAAAATGTTTCAATATTAATTATAATATTTGATATTATATTCATAGGATTTTGTTAGAATGTTCTAAGAATATTTTAAAGATTATTATTATAATAATTTTTATTTAATATATTAAAAATGAATAAAATTATCAATTATTATATTTAAATAATATATAAATTGGAATTCTTAATTAAACTTGCTTAATGGTGACCTACCTCTCAAAATTGACGATCCTCTTGATATTTGGGAGAGTTTAAATAAAAATATTAAGCTAAAAAAAGGGCTTAGACAAAGAAATTAAGCTCAATTAAAAAATAAACCAAGCTTTGGCTCTAACTTTCAAGGTTTAAGCACAGCTCAGCTTGACTCATTTTACTATTACATAATATATATTAATTTTATATTTTATATATTATATATTTTTATTATATAAAAAATACATATATATAATGTTATCGTGTAAATATTAAAAACTAGGTTAAATTATTTGTACTTTTAAACTTAATAAAAAATTATTAAATCAATAAAGATTAAATTTTAAAAAATATTTTTTTAAATAATAAATTAAAAAGAAGTATAATATAGATGGCCTAAACATGCTCGGACTTTCCATTCACAAAGATGGGCGGCTTAAGCAAAATTTAAAACCCATATTTTAAGCTAGGCTGGATTTTAAATAAACATATTTAACGTTAATACCATACTAAGACTTAACCAAAACCCGATTCAGCCAGACAAATGAGCAACTCTGATCTAAAAACAAACATTAGCAAATCTCTGAGTGTTGTTATTTAAATTTCAATTAAATAAATTAAATCAATACCTTTAGTCTTTTACCCTTTTTTCCTTTTTTTTGGGTGAAATTCCCCCCCCCCCCCCCTTTTTATCTGTTTGATAAGTCCAAAAGTTTCTAGACTAATTAGTTTAGTATTTATTCATTGACAGATAAATCGTTCGATTGCCAGTTCAAACTTTGAAGTTTCAACTAAAAAATCAAACCCATATTTTTTTATTTTCTTATGCAAAGTAGGTTTAATTTATTTAATTGGCAAGCTTTTTAATTTTGATTTATTTATTTGGAAATAACTCAAGCCCATGTTTATAACTTTCAAGTTTAAATATATAAATCCATATATAATCCGATATATAATACCTTAAGGGTTCTTCTTTTGATAGTTGTTTTTCTTTTCGTTGGTAAATTATAATATGGGTTATTTACTTAAAAACTTTTATAATATAATGCAATTATAACAAATGATTATTAATAAGGATGCAAATAATTTTTATATTTTTTTAACACAGATGATAATGAATAGCAAAAAATAGCCGACAATATTTGATTTTTTTTTATATTTGAATATTATATTTTCTATTTACATGAGATTCAGAGTTGATTTAGATATGAATTCTTAGATATTCATTTTCTGAATTCGCTTTGATTTTGATTCGAATAGTATCGGATATCCGGATCCATTATATATCTAAATCCTTTTTGTTTATACAAATAACAAATTCGAATATCCTACGCTATCGTATATATATTTACATATTTAGTTATTGTTAATTTTATATTATTATTTTTTTGGAAAGATTTAATAAATTCAGATATTTAGTGAATTTAAATTTCGATAAATATTATTTTTGATCGAATGTTGATTTAGATAGTATTGTGAACAAAAATTTTTGAAGAACTACAAAATTAATTAGTAAATGAAAAATATTTATTATTTATTATAATTATTAATAAGGAAAAATATTTTTTCTAAGTGAAAAAAGTTTTGAAATAAGTGCAAAATGAACTAATAAATTAAAATTATTTATTATCTACTATCATTACAATAAATAATTATTAATAAAAAAAGAGAAAAATATGTGAAAAAAATATTTTGTAATTATTTTTTATCAATTGAGAATAAAAAAGAAATACTAGCAAGAGTAATCGATCAGTTTGAACTCCTACAATTGAAAAAAGTGAAATTTGATTAGTAAAAAAATCGGCTTTAATTTTATTTTTATGAATTTGTCAATAAAAAAGTTATTTTACAAATATTTTTAAAAATTTACTTTAGCAATAATTTTTTTTATTTGTGAGAAAGATGTAAAATATATTTGATTTTATATTAAAAATAATTTTTTTATTATATAAATTTATATTAAAAATTTATAAAAATATTCAAATTAATAATTATTATTCAATATAATTAAAATTATTGAAAAAAATCCAATTCCCCCGGCGAAGCGAGGGGAAACCATTCTGGTTCTTATATATAAACTCATATTTTCAAGGAAAATATTGTATTAATAAAAAAAAAAAAAAACCAATGTACAAATAGTGATGAAAAAGTCAGATTGGACTGGTCGATCAAGCTGGTTCAACTAGAAATTGGAGGAAAATCTAGTCGGTGCTATACATAAAACTAGTTTAAAATCGAAGTTGTATAGTAAAAAATAATTATTAAAAATAAAAAAGTAGGAAAAAAATATTTTTTAATTTTTTTAAAAAAATATTTTTGTGAGTGATGATATTTAAATTCATTACATCTAAAAATTATATTAAAAAATATACCACTAAATTAAAATGCAGATTCTTACTAATTTTTTACGGTATTTATTACTTATTTAACATCAAATATGATTTTTTAATATTTAAAATTATTTTAATTTAAATATATAAATTCAACCAATTAAACTGATTAAATCGATAATCAAAGATCACATCGATTTAATTTTGGGTCCCTTTTTGCTATAACATTGTGTCCAAAACTCTTTATCTTTAATTTTCCACTTCATAAAGAACCAATTTTATCCGAAACTACTTTATATAGCAGTGAAGGCCTTGGATGCCAAACAAAAGACATTATGCCTAAGGATGGGATAAAGATTGGAAAAATTCCCTCCATGAATTGGATGCTTTTTATTTCTTTGTATTTAACCTTTTTTCTTTTTGCTTTTTATTATTATAAAAAAAAATTAAAAAAGAACCTTTTCTCTACTTAACACTAAAAAAAAAAGATTATCGGAATCTTGATTTTTTGCTTTTGTTTAAATACTTTCTTTGTTAGCTTTCCCCTCCATTTTAAAAAAGTGATAAATTGTACATCACAATTTGGCTTATCTAACACTTAAGGCTCCCTACTTCAAAAAGGTTTCATTCCTTTAATTTGATCAATTTTGTGGATTTGAATTCGAGTTAAATTCGGATAATTTTTGTAATCATTTTTAACAAAAATATTTAATAAATTTGAGAATCGAATTTATTGTTTGTGAAACATTCTCCAATTTTTCCATTGCTACGATCTCTGTGATATCAAAAACTCATTTAACCTAATTAATTTGTATAGTTATCTCTTATATTCTATAAGTTTAAAATTTGAATTTTAATATCTATAATCATTCTCTGATATTTAGATTACTATAGTCTCTTAAATAAATATAAAGTTTGTTTAGATTTCATCTTTTAATTTAGACATCAAAAGAATATAGGAAAGAATTCCAATAAGACAGGTTCTAGTATGGAGTGTTGGCTAAACAGCTAAAACTAAAAGCCATTTTTATTTTTTTTGCTTTATCTAGTATATCGATAATAGAGTTTTTTAACCTTTTTCTTTCTTTTTGCTTCGTTTTACTATAAAAAGAAAAATTCAAAAAGAGACTTGTCTAAACTTAACACCAAAAAAAAATTATTAGAATCTTGATTTTTTTTCTTTTGTTTAAATAGTTTCTTTGTTTGCTTTCCTCTCCGCTTTAAAAAAGTGATAAATTGTAGAATCAAATTTACTATTTGTGAAACACTCTCCAATTTTTCAATTGCTACAATCTCCTCTATATCAAAAACTCATTTAACCTAATTAGTTCGTATAATAGCCTCTTATATTCAATAAATTTGAAGTTTGAATTTTAATATTTAAAACTTTTAGATTACTACAGTCTCTTATCTATGTGTGTGTGTATATATATATATATATATATATATATATATAAAGTTTGTGTAGATTTCATCTTTTAATTTAGGCATCAAAAGAATATAGGAAAGGATTCCAATAAGGCAAGGTCAAGTCTGAATTGTTGGCTAAACAACTTAAATTTCTTTACTTTATCTAATATATCGGTAGTAGAATTTTTCTAATTTTAGAAGCAAGTTTAAAAGATCACCACAAGTATTTCTTATGTATTTAAAAAATTATAAAATAAATAAATAAGATATATTGATAGCTTTTTAATCTTGTTTGTGGAATTAAAAAAACTTTTATTGTTAGTGTATCGGATAATTATCTTAGAAGTAAGAGACTAATTCAGGTAAATTAACTTTTCCAATCAAACTTAGGTTTTTCTTGGTAGGGTGGAAAGAAAAGTAAAAAGATGAAAAATTAGAGAAGCAGAAAGGTGAAAAGATAGAAAATATTTTTTCCTTTCATTAGTGTGCTTAGTAAGAAAAATGGGAAAATGAAAAGGAAAATAAAATTTTCTTTCCTTTTATTGCTTGATATAATTAAAAAATGAAAGGAAAGAAAATCAAATAAATATTATTTACCATTACACCCTTTGTAAGTTAAGATGAAAAATGAAATCTAAAAAATATCGGATAATTTTGTAAATATGCATATTTAACTCATACAACTCTCATTTTCTTTTCTCTTTTCTTCCAAATTTGAAGTGATTTATTTTTCTTAATCGATATGAAAAATGATAATTTTTGTAATTTTCCTTTCTCTTATATTTCTTTCCAACCAAGCAAAGTCAAAATTCATTTTCTTTTTACTTTTTCGATCTCCTCTATCCATCCTTCTACTTTTCTATCCAACTAAACATACCATTAAAAAAAAAAGAAAAAGACTAATTAATTAATAATTAATCCAACTTATCATATCTTATAGGCATAATATTCTGAAATTGATCCAAATTTTTTTATTGAAAAGTTTGGGGTAGCTCTAACTATTATATATAAATACTAATATAGAAGAAAAATTGGAAGGAATTTTGCATTTTTATGACATAAAAATATATTTGAATTGCTTGCATTATTAGGGTACTTTTATAACAAGAGCAACTTTTAATTTTCATAAAAAGTAGAAGGAAAAAATTCACCTATCATGAGTGATGTGTGTATGTGAAAAATATTTTAAAATAAAATGCTTTGTCTGCATGGGCAGTTTATATTTATTAAACAAGTGGATAATTTTTGAGAAAAATTGATAAAATTTTCAAAATAAAAATTATATAAAAAATGTAAAGACATCAATATCTTTGTTATGTTAATTTATATGATAATTTCTCAATTTTTATACCTTTTTTTAATTTTTGTAAATAATATATATAATTTTTTAATTACTATCCGACCTATAAATGAGTCCATTTGTTAGCATGGAATTGACAATTCCACAGCTATGTTCATTCCTATTTTTTCACAAACCTTAATTTTTGGAGATAACAGGCTTAGAGCCTTGGCCCATGCAATCCCATAGTTTTTGATGGGCCTCACAACAAATTGACAATTGAACCTATTCTCAGCTTCTAAATTCCCAGGCAGAATGGGCCAAAAAGGAAAAAAAGAGTGTTAACGAAACATATGCACTTACAAATTTTGATTCACAAAAAAATTAAATTCAGTTCGGTAACTATTAAGTCGAGTTCGAGTTCAAGAAGATCAAGTTAACGAATAAGCCAAGTTCATATTTTGTTTGAATGGTTCATGAGATTAATTAAATTTTGCCTTTTAATTTTTAATTAGTAAAAACCAAAATCTCGATTCGAGCTTGAACTCAAATTCTAATACAAATAATTAAATTTAAAGTGGATTAAAAAAAATCATGTGTTTATTTAAAGCCAAGTTCTTAAGTCATTACTCAGGCATGAAGAGACTCTAAGAATGAGGTTCAATGTATCAAGTATTTGATTTTTTTTTCCTCTAATGGCAAATGAAACCAAATTCTGTTACACCTTATTTGTTGTGGGACTTTGATGTTTTTAGTGCAAATTAGCAAATA
This sequence comes from Adansonia rubrostipa, assembly GCA_038381775.1. NCBI lineage: Eukaryota > Viridiplantae > Streptophyta > Magnoliopsida > Malvales > Malvaceae > Adansonia > Adansonia rubrostipa. Next base: position 4,109,193 of record JBBYHM010000004.1, on the reverse strand, counting down.
CTTCTAAATATTACAAGAGAATATTTTTGGAGCAAAACTAAGATCATGTGCTAATTTTTTCTACTTGCCCTGAATCTTTCTTTCATCCTTTTCAGGTGATTGCAATCAAATCCTGTTGATCTAAATGTGAGTGTCGGGTATAAGTATATATTGCTGGATTTTTTGGAGTTTTAAGGAGCAAAGGCATAAAATTTTCAAACAAAGAGGATAAATTTCGAAGTATCTCAATTGGACAAGAATGATTTCCAGTTCCTTCAGCAAGGAAATTCAAAATTTATTAAAATTCCTTGTATCAGGAATGGTAAACTGTACACGAGAGTACATTGAGACCCTACAAGTTGACCAGTATAGCAGTTTGGTTCTGTAGACAAGTTTTTGTTTGATCTCACTATTTTAATCTTACTCCCATAGGTAAAAATTCTATCGTGTCTGATAAGTAATTATGCGTGTATTCTGTCTCCTTATGGCTTTGGGCATTCTCAACTAGCATAGTCAGATAAGTATTTAAGATATTCCATCTATTACAGGACCATGATAGAGTTATCAAAGATTATCAAATCCCTCGATACCTTCCATGTTCTTGAAATTCAACCGTGTTAATTGGTTGATTGAAACTTCAAACTCTCTTTCACATATGCCTTTAATTTATTTATATTTTATGGGGAGGGGGGAGTGTGGTAATTTAGGGAGGAACAGGTGGGTGTTTATGGCCTCTTCTTGAGTTTTCGGGTTCCTAACCCTGTCTTCGCGGGCTTTTTTCTCCTTGTTGAATAAGGCCTTAATGCAATGGACATCTAACACTGAACTTTGAGCACTTCTCACTTGACAGACAGCTTTGAAGTTACTAGCAGGGGATGATAAATGATTACTGTAAATAATTCCAGTTCTTTGCTGCAACAAGCGAATTTTGGTGGAAGGAGAGTTCATTGCCACGACCATTGCTGGTAAAAATTTAGAATTAATGAAAGAAACTGCATTTAGCCATTTAATAATATGTGTATATAGTAATAGTTCTCATCATCACATTGACTTCTGTGTGATGTTGGCTCGACTGCTTCGAAGAAAAATGTTAATTCCTGGCTTGCTAACTTCAGCATGCAATATTTTGCTCTTTGGTTACAGGAGTGGATACAGCCTTATATTTTGAGAGTTACATTGATGGAAGCAAAGCATGTCCTCAAGGCAGCTTAAGATGCTGGAGGATCGTGTGTCATCGGAGCATTTCTTGCTTCAGATTTCAACAAAGCAGAAGTTGCTGCTTTTGGCAGTTTTATTTCTTCCAGGGAGTTATTGTCTGTGCTTGGTTCATTTGGTCCATTGATAAAATATGATATTGCTGCTATATTTTCTTAATTTTGTTTATTTTCTGTTAATTATGAAGGTTACGTGGACATTTTGGGGAGCTTGCGATGCATCCATCTGGTTATTTACTGTTGAAAGGTACTTCAACCCTGGTACCCTGTCGATAAGGGAATCCATAGCATCTGAATTGTTAGCCCTACGAACTGGACTCTCCAAGACAAAACAAGGCCCTCATCTCCTTAGGAGATTAGATATCGATAGGTAAGTAAATTGTGGTATGATGATTTGGCAAGATGAGATTATTTCTTGTGTCACATCTTAGCCTAAAATGTAAATGCCTGTCACGTTTGATGAGAAAAATAAACCCGAATTTCAGTTTCTTGTTTTAATTTATTTACTCAGGGTCTATTTAAATGGACGGTAAGATTAATTCAGGTGAGATTAAAAACAATTACATTTTTCTGGTGAAATTCGGGGATGAATGTCAGGTGATGGAAAATGCAGTAAAAAATTCTCTCTTCTGGTAGCATAGATAAGAAACAACGCGGAGCTTTGAAGCATAAACTGAAAATTTGAAGTTGTGGATAACCCTGCATTTTGCTTACATTTTACTGTAGGTGACTTGCATCATTCTATATCCTACACCATTGCATTCTACAAAGTTTGAGATCAATTTTGGTTGTGGCAAGCATTCTGGTTAAGCTAGAAAATATAAACCCTTCCTGGAAAAGTAGGAAATTCTCTTTGTATCCGATACAATGCCAAAAATTTGCAGTTTAGTAATAGAAATTCGTAAGAATATGGTAGCAAAACTGTTCATGCATTACGTAATTAAATACATGTGGCTCTTAAGCTATTACCCTCTATGTTACTCCAAGACTTCGTTACCTTGACCTACCCATGTCCAACCCTTATATCTGACACGTATTGAGATATGGATATGAAAATACAGTTTTTCAAATATACAAAAATATTTTTAAAAAATTTAACATATTCAAATTAAACATATATCCATTCATGACATTCATCCCCGAATTTCAATAACATCGGTTACCCTATTTAACAAGAAATTCTTTAAATAGAAAAAAAATTAATGTTTTAGAGATCTTGGTATCTGTTGTCTTCTACTTCTCTCTCCTTGTAATGGAGGGTTGGACCTGGTGCAAAAAGACATAGTATCTAAATCAACCCTAGGAAAGCTGCAATTAGCAGAAAGGCAAGAGCTGTTTGATTTGAATGAAAATATTTACTTGTTCTGTATAGGATTCGAAGCGCTTGGTGGCATTCTCCGAAAGCTCGAATCAACCAGTTTCTTTGAATTTTTCTTGTCAGGTTGCAAATCCCCAAGACCTTGGGAAGATGAACCCTTGCTTGACACTGATGAAGAGTGAGAATGAGCCAGTCGAATGGGACTGGCTTCAGCTTGAGCTCTATTAACCCATGCAGATAGAAGTAGTGAAAGTAGAAGAGCAAGAACTGTAAGTACTAGAGTGTATGCCTTCATGATTTAAGAAATTTGCTGCTATATTTGGTGCAAATGATTGAGACTTTATTGTTTGATCTTGGGCTCAACCCCAATCATTCTACTTATAAAACTTAAAAAAAAATAAAATCTAATCTGGGGATCTGCTCTCAAAGGAGATCATGTGCACTGTTTTAGAAAACAAATTATTTTAACTTCAGATATATTTTTTTTAAATAATTATACGAATCAATAAAACTCTACTTGGACTGATAATGTTGAAACTCTGACCCGCCGATTTGATAAACAATAGTTTATTTTCACAGAGATCATGTGATTAGGTAAATGATTTCTACCAATAATTTTCTTGGGTAGCTAAAAGTGATTGGTTTTATATTAAGGGTCGATCTCTATAGTTATTAAAGTTCCAAAAAAAAAAAAAAAATACAAATAACAGCTGTTTGGGAAGAAATGCAATTGTATTTGATATTCTGATTCCAGCATCTCTAGTTTCTCCTCTAGTCAAACTGTTCAGACCATAGTACTTTGATTGGAGTAGAGGCATTCATGATCGTAATAAGTTATAATTTAAAAATTTTTATCTTTTTAATTAGATTTAAAAATTTATTTTATTATTAAAAATAATATTAAAATTTTATTTTTATATTAATATTTATAATTAAATTTAAATAAAAATAAAAATAAAAATTTTTATTATTTAAATAATAATTTAATTTGAATTGACTCGAATTATGAATATTAATATTCAAATCTGATTTAATATGGGTAACTTGTTTAAATGCTCAACCCAAGAACCAGTTTAGATTGAAGCGAGAGGGTAACAATTTCACTTGTCTCCTAAATTCAAATTATATTTTTTTCCATAGCAAAACATTGATAGTGGAACAGTAGCCAATGATAACCATTTTAATTTAACTATATTTTTACGTATAAAAGAGATCGTAATCTCGAATAAAAAAAAAGATTACTTTTGTTAGATTTTGAAATTCAATTTACTTAAATATTACTTTTTAAATATAATTTTATGTATCACTTTGCATCCTTCAATACTTTTCTTTTAATGATTCTATGGCCTTTTTAAACATATAGGTTTTATTCAAAGGTTTTTTTCCATAAAATATCTTAAAAGAAACAACTGATTCAAACTAATTTACTCTCATTTTCAAACCAATCAGCTTTAAGCATAATTATATGCTTAAGCAACCCTTGGATTCCTTGGATGTTGAATTTTGTATTCCAACCCTAGCAACTAGACAGGCAGTAGTTTCAACTTTGCTCAATAAGCAGGCTCTTAAGCTGATGCCCACCTTACACCAGAAGCCATTTGAATTTTCAAGACAAGAATGGCAAAAACTATGGCCTACAAGTAGACTTGTTTAAGGTTGAATATACAATTTCTTAATTTAAGATGATCTTGACTTTATTTATTATTTAATTAATCAAAAATATTTTTTATTTAAATTTAAATAAAAAATATATATAAATATCATCATAAAAGTAATTTTTTATATTTTATATTTTTAAATAGTAAAATAAGTTTACAGGTTGATTTGAGCCTATTAAAAAAAATCTTAATAAAATATTTAAAAAAATCGAATCACTATAAGAACCATTTAACACTCCTACATTTAGGGAACCTTCAGTTTTATGGTTTCCCTTGCTCTAAAGATCAGAGAGACAAAAGGGTTTAGGAATTAATTAAACAATTTCCTTTTAGAAAATTAGAACTTGAAGGTAAAATTTTACCCAGTTTAAATTCTGTGAGAGTAGAGATGATAATTGAACGGGTTTGGACAAGTTTGTATCGAGTTATTTTGGGTTTGAATTTTTTTAAATTTAGACTGATTCGGGTTTGGACCAAATCGATTTTGGGCTAATTCTGATTTCGGTCTATTTGGGTTTAGATCAATTCAGGTTCAGGTTTATTCGAGTTCAGGTCAATTTAGGTTTGGGTCTATTCGAATTCGAGCTAATTCGGTTTCAGGCCAATTCGAGTTCGAGTCTATTCAGGATAGGGTCCAGTTTAAGGTTGGCTTCAAGTTTGATTATGTTTTATATCATTTTTTATTTTATGTTAAATGTAATCACTTTTACGCAACTTTGAACTTTAAGCTCAGGCTTGAATTTAGCTAGTTCAACTCGAAAAAATATTTATTTGATTCCATGGGTCTAGCCATAGCTTGAAAAAATTTTGAACTCTAAGCTCAGAGCCAAATTTAGCCTAGCCTACCCATTTAAGCACAAATCACTGTTTATAATATTAAAAAACTATTTTTATATTAATATATATATTATAATTAAATTTAAATAAAAATATATTATTTTATTAAAAAAAAAACATTGTTTTGGGTCAAGCTTGCCTAAACTTAAAATCTGAAACCTAGACCTAATCATGTTGGGCTGGACGAGTTGGACAGCCTATGGACAATTCTAATTGCTAGTTTAACATATGATTTTTTTCATTTTTGATGTGGTATAATCTATTATTACTTTCATATTTTTTTAATTTACTTTATTACTCCGCAATACTATTATCATAATCTAATTATTATTTCTTGAAATAATAATAATATTATTATTATTAATATTCAAAAAAGCGTTTAAAGTTTACTGCTAACGTATATAAACTCTCAATATTTAATGAGTTTAATTAATTAAATTAAAGAAAATGTGATAAATAGATGATATACTTTATTAATAATATTTTCAAAACTCATGATATGATTTATTTTTTGATAAATTATTACTTTATCATATATACACATGCTTATGGGTTGAGCTATCTATTTAGTTCAATTAGGCTCAGACCTAGGTTCTCATATTTTTATTTCAAACTAGCGTGATGTGGCTCAAAATAGTGATTTTAAATTAAAATAACATATATTTTATTTAAATTTAATTATAAAATATATAAATATTAATAAAAATATTTTTTTAATATGATGAACAGTAATCTTGATTTAAATGGGCAGGTCTGAGCATGTTTAGTAAGGGCTCGGACTTGAAATTTGAAAAAAACTAGGATCACGACTCAACCTGACTTGTGAGCAGGTTTAATAATATATAAAATATAAATTAAATTTTTAATATTTAATTAAATTATTAAAAAAATATTAAAATAAAATTGACAATTAATGTTTTTGCTTTATAAAAAATTATCTAATTATTATTTTATCATATTTATTTTTAGTATTAAATTTGAGTTCGAATTTTTTTAAATTCAAATTCTTTCGAGTTCAGATCATTTTATATTTAAACTTTTTAAATTTGAATCATTAAATTTTTAATCAAATCAAATTTATTTTAAATTAAAATTAATTTTTTAAAATAAATTTTTAAGTTTGAGCTCATTTCGTCGCATGTTCGTGGGAGCATGCCAGAGCTAAGAGTTAAGCCTATTAAACCGCTAGTTTTAAGCCCGTTGTCTTTGACCTATTCCAGCAACACGCTATTTTCCCAACCATACATTCGCACAATGTAGCCCAAACCTGACACTTACACTTGAGTAGAATCACGATAACTCATATGAAGAAGTCAAAATTTAAATTAATTGATGTAAATAATTTTTAAAAAATAATATTAAATAAGTTTATAATTAAATTTAAAATATTTATAATTTTGTATATTTTAAAGTTAAGATTTTTTTTATATTAAATTTATTCAAAAAATCAGATAAATTTAAAATTAAAAAAAATTAAAAGGTTTTTAAGTAAAAAAATCGAATTAAATTTGAATTTAAAATAAAAAAACTCACAAAAATTTTAAAACGTGAACCGCTCTATTTTGTTAGAAAAATGTAAAGCCTCGTATATATATATATATATAGATATGTTAGTGCACCTCCCACTCTCTTTTCTTTTCCATACCCGACAACTGCATACAACTTGATTTGCAAAGCACTTGGAAGAGAGGTTTTGGTATAAAATAAAGGTCAATAAAAATTTTTTTTAAAAAAAGCAGTCTTCCAAAAGGTCATTAGTTTAGACTTATCAATGCCTGGAGAATTGTATTTTTTTCTTTTTTTGAGGCTTGAATCTGTATTTTTAAGTTGGTTCACAAATAGATGACTTAGAGCATAATATAAAATGGTTTTAAGCCAAGTGAAGTGAGTAATCATCTCCAAATAAATAAAAATGAAGTTTTTAAAATTGAACTTAATGAATAATATATTACTTTAAGCATTTTTAACTTATTACAGTTCAATTCTATGTTATATTTATTCTAATTTGAATGAATATCAAACATAAATATATTTATTTTTTAAAATTTTTATATATTTATAAGAACTTTAAAAAATATTAATTTAATATAAATATTTTAAAAAAATAAAAGTCGTAATACCCTAAATTCCGTAAACATTTTGAAAATCTTACAAAATCGAGGCACAGAAAACAGCAAAAATGTTGAGGAAATTAATAGCTTTAATAATACAGATGAATCCAGATTGAAACAAAGTCTTCTGCAAAAGATTGATTCTTTTGTTAAAGATTAGATTCTTTTACCTCTGTGATGCTGTGAAGCTCACCTTCTTTCAAAGACATCAAATAATTTTCTAACATTTGTCCCAAAACTTACATCATTGAGCAAAATTGTTGTTCGAACCCAACAAATTCTCGAGGATGGTGACAGTCCCAATTTGATCATCTCCAACCATTTATGCCCAAGTAATGCATCAATCTACTTAGTAATTTTAAATATATGTTGCTCGAATTCAAAAATAAATGTATAAATCATATCTTATATTTATATCTGAATATCTATCCTCTAAGAATAGTGGGCTTTCAAACGTCAATAGAACTGCTTCCTGAAATGCTAGGAGCCACCCTTTTTTCCCTGCTTAAAAGTCTCTTCAAAGACCTTACTCTTGTAGGCAACGGAGACTTTGATTCCTCATCCTGAAAATTCTCATTTACATTTATGGGAACGTCAATCACCAACATCCCTTCTGGCCTACCGCCGCCAGATGTGAAGGAAGACGAAGCAAATGGACCGGAACTAGAAGAAGCCGATGCACCTTCTTCCAAGCAGGCGCCGCCGCCGCTGCTGACCCGAGTTTGGTTACCCCAAAACAACACATTTGTTGGAAAACTGGGAGAATCTGCCGAATATCCAGGAGCCAAATCATCCTGAACATGAACATTAACTTCATCTTCTGACATAACAGTGCCTGATTTCTCAGATTCAACAGCAACAACAGGATTTCTACAAAGGGGACAAGTAGAGTGTGACTGAAACCACATATCAATGCAATCAAGGTGGAAGCCATGGTTGCATTTAGGAAGCAGCCTGGCTTTCTCTCCTTGTACAAGCTCACACAAGCAAACGGAACATTCAAGTCCTTCTTTGAGCTCATCTTGGTGAAACATTAACACAGGGAGGGAATTAAGAATACTAGAATCAAGACCTTTAGTTGCTGAAGGTAGAGGATGATGACCACTATCTTGCGACCCTGGAGCGAAGACAAGACGGCGGCGGTTGCGGTCGCGGCCCGAAGGAGGAGGAGCAGTTGGTTCTTCAATCCGCCACCAACACCATTTAGCATAAAGATGAAGAAAAAGCACGAAAACTACAACTAAGAAAAGAAAAACTATGGCTATGATCATGATCTTCCCTGTTATTGCCACTGCTGTTGATTCATCAAAGCCTGGTTTATCCATCGATTGAAAAAAAGGATAAAGCTTTTAACTTCACTGGAAATGAGAGGAGAGTTTGAGTGAAATTATATAAAATGAGCAAAGAAATAAGAGCTAACTGTAAAAGAAACAGTCAAGAACTGCAGAATCGAAGTGGGATTTTGTTTCTTGGGAAATGAAAGATACCCAGATCAGAATTACAGCAAAATTCTGCAAAAAAATAAAAAAAAAAGATCTTTATGAGCAAAGAAATGAGAACTAACTCAATTAGAAACAGTCCCAAATTGCAACTATCAACTGGGATTTTAACATGTAAAGAAAGTAATCAAACAAATAAAGAGCAATGGAAGGAAACGAAGGGAATCCCAGATAAGAAATGAGCTTAAATTTTGAAACCAAGATTAAGTTTTTTTTTTCTTGAACAAGAAAGAGACAATTAATGGAAAGAAATTTGGACAGTTGAGTTTTGAAGAATGAAAGGAAAATGTGGATACAAGTTGAAAGAGACTTCAAAGGAAGAATCCCAAAATCAAAAAATGTCCATTTTGGGGGACTTTGATATTAAAAAAAAAAAATCAAAGAAAGAGGTTTTTTTTTTTTTTTTAAGAGAATTTGCTTTGAGAGAGGAGGTTGAGCGGCCAGAACTGAAGCAGATGAGGCTGCTTGGAAGATGGGTCGAAGTTAACTCTTCATGGTAGGGTTATCCACTTGCTCTGGAAAGAGTCCAAACCTTAAATATGAATTTTTATTAGTTAGATTAGTTCAAATCTAATTAAATTTAAATTTTAATAGGTAAAATAAAAAATTTTGGATCGAGACTTAAACGATATCATAGATATTTATAGTTTAAATTTTATCACTCTTTTAATGGCTCTTGAATTTGATAATTTTAAATACGAATTAATTACGTAATATAAATACATGATATAGTCTTGTTTAGTTTCTTTCTTGTAATTTTTTTTTAACAAAATTATGAAATGTTTCATAGTGTAAACAATGTCATTATCAAAGCTTTGATGCCATATCTTTTCAAGAAATTTCTTGCCACTAAATGACAAACTTCAAAGTTTTCCAAATCCTCGATCCTCCCTGTGATGTTGCTGAACTCAAACATTATTTAATGTTTCAAAATTTTGCTGTTTAGAATGTGATCAAATTCAAACGGACTACACGTTTAAGTAATTTCAACTCAAATTACTAGATCTGACAATGAGATCCTCCTCCCAAAACCTGTTCATGCCAGGCAGATCTGATTCTATTGGATCAAATTTGAGCTTTAAGTTCTCTTAATATTCAGATCAATTTGATTCAAAATATTATTTAAATAATTTAAAATTTTTAATATTTTTTAAAATAATAAATCAAATTTTTGAGTTAATCAAATGTTTTAGAAAGAAAATTGTATCACAACCGATCCCACTATGAATACTTAGTCCTCCCACCTATAAATTTTCCATTCTTGCATTTACTTGCTAATTTACCATCAAACATTTCAACTTTGGTACTATCATGTCAGTTCCACTCGTGAAATAAAGGTTGCCTCCCAAAGCCTCAGTTTCTGGGAAACAGCCTTTAAGACTATGACTTGTTCTTTTATATTTTTTTATTCACTTGTTGTCTCGTTAGTGCCTTCTCATTTTATTTGGAAAATTCATATATTTAATTAATTATTTTTGTTAAATTCAAAAAAAAAACTCTAATTATTATAAAAATCTTTTCATTTTTGGTTTATTAACCTGTACTTATAAACACCGATTATCATTTGCCTTCTTTCTTTATTTCTTTATTAGAAAATGAAAATAGCTACCTTGCTTTCATCATCTCTTTCGTAATATGAGCTCACATAGCTTTGTACACAAATCCAATTAACGCTAATTTATAATTTAATTTAATTAATTTATGTAATTATTTTTTAAAAGATAATATTTTTTTTATCTTTTGATTGTTGTCTGATTTGTAACAAAAGAAAAATCAATTAATGCTTACTTAAAAAAGTATAAATATATATTTTTTGATTTGGGAAATTTATCTCATATGAATATTTGATTTGGAAAATGCTAATTAATAACACTTTAAATGTAGGAAATATCTACAACAAATTCCAGTTTAAGAGAGCTGTCTAGGATATAAAAATGTGGGAAAGGCCCAAACCTAATCTTAGGTACACTAACCATTGAATTTTAGAATGGGACAATGGGAGGCAACAAAAGAAAATGATTCATATAATTATTTTAAAAAATAATATTTAATAAATTTAAAATTTAAAATTTAATATTTATAATTCATTTTTATTTTCAAATCACGAGCTCTTTTTTTATGGAAAATAATAAATCCTGCTTAACCTCATTTCAAAGAATCCTTCTTCCCCGTTCCAATCAAATTGCAACTTTTTTTTTCTCTCGCTCCTACGACATGATGGAACATTATATTAGTGCCCCATTAGTAACAGCCTTAAACCCCAACTTCAAGTTCAAGTCTTGACTCATGACCATGACCATGACCATAATCGGGATGTGTCACATGAGCCGCACCAAAAGCGGACACATTTTTAATATTTTAATTGATCGTATAATTTAAGCATTGAATTTAGATATTTAAATTAAAATTATAAATTTATTTTTGATTTTATTATATTTATTATAATAAATATTGATTATAAATATAAATAATAAAAAAATTAAAATAAAAAAATAATGGCAACATGGTTCACCATATATGTCCATGTTTGAATCAGTCAAATAGGGCAAGAATAGTTAGACCAGCCGTCAAATCTACCAAAAGTATTGCATTTGAACCCTGTAGTGTTGGGAGAAACTAAGGGCCATAACAAAAGATTAAAACTTAAAAAAGGCATATTCAATTCCCATCATCACGAAAATTATCATGAAATTTTGACTTTGTTTAATCATCAAAATTTTCACGAACTTGCCGCTGATTTGTACCCACTTTTTAACAATGGAGTAAATAGAATTAGACTTCAATTTTCTCCCTAATTGACTTGACATTATTAAGTATAATTATAAAAATATAATATAAATATATATAATAATTAAAAAATAATATAAATATATGAATTATAAAATTTACTCCTATACAAATATACGATGTTATGTAAACGGTGGGGGTGGCTTCAACTGAAACTCAAAAACAAAAACCAAAGAAGTTTAGTCAACGTTTAATGGATTTCGAGTCTTTAACTATGGCAAAGAATATTTGGGTTTTAATTAGATTAGACTTTTTCTTTTTCTACTTTTTCGAGTTGACGAAGGTGAAGCTGAAATAGATTGAGTGCGATACTTTAGAAATATAATACGGGTGATTGGTGATGGAATGAAGTTGGTTAGATTTCATGCATTGTATTGGACTAAGAAAATTACTTTTCACAAACGGATGATGTCTTGAAACTATGGTTGGATTGGTAAGACCAATGAGCAAAATGTCAAATTCACGTGCCAGGTTATCCGCGGTTCAAGATTAAATTTCTTTTTTTCATGCTTTTGAGTAGATCTTGTTTGGCTCAAACAGTATCTATAAATTAAAATAATATATTTTTATTTAAATTTAATTATAAAATATTATTATTTTATTATTTTATTATAAAATAAATAATAAATTTAAATCAAATTAAATTTAAAATTTAAAATTTTTTAAATCGCGATTCACTTTGAGCCACGAGAGTAAGACACTTTTACATTCGTACGAAAATCTATTGAAGGCCACCAAAGAGACTAACAGCTTAAACTCTTCTTGTTATTAATGAGTTGATTAATGCTTCATACAAGTGAAAAATAGTGATTATTTAATTTTAATTTGAATAGTGAGATAAAATTTAGATGGAAATTTTAGATTTATAATAATTAGATTTGAATCTTATCAATACTCTTTCTTATAAATAATAAATAACAAATGAGTATAGTAAATTCGGATTTAATTTATTTAGTTTATATAATTATTTTTAAAAAATAATAATCAGTAAATTTGATATTTAAATTTTAATATTTATAATTCTTTCCATTACTCTTAAGACCATAATAGTAAAAATAAGTGACATGCGGTAAGTTTAAGATTCAGATTTTAATATTTATAATCATTTTTATTATTCTTCTATTACGATTGTTAAAAGGATGTCATTTATCAAGCTTGAAATCTAAATTTTAACATTTATAATCTTTTCCTTAGATTGATTATAAAAATAAAAAAAATATGTTGTCTAGTTGTGTTACGTACAAGTACCGATATGTTTCAGCTTACTACTTTGAATTTAATTGTATTTATCAAATATTTTTATATACATTTATAGTATATTTTTAAGTTCTTTAATAATATATATTATATAGGCATGCTAAAATGCTTCTTTCGTATACATATATATTTATATGTAAATATAAATTTTAAAAGTACAAATATTTAATATCTAAAACTTTTAATCATCAAATAAATAGTATAAAAATATTTTAAGAAATATAAATAATCACTATTAATTAGGTCCATGCCTAATTTAATAAACATATTTTATTTTTAAAAATCAATTTTAAAAAATTTAATAAGTAAATTTTAAAAAAATAAAAAATATTAAAATTTTATGTCAACCGATATAAATTATATGTATTATTATCGACTAATATAAATTAATATAATTAATACAAAAACTAAAATAATAAGATATTGATACTTTTTATTTACAGAGACAGTACCGATTACTGTATGGTCTTAGTAATGATTCACTGACTTTTAAATTTTTTATTATTTTATAAATAATAATTCAAGTTTCTCGATTTAGATAAAAAATTTAAAAAATTTTAAGATTTGGCTAATTAGATTTGTCCATTGGTCGGGCACTGCCCTGGCCTTGCTCTTTATGTTCCAATACGGCTCAACTTTGAACAATATTTTTATTAAAATAATATATATTTTTAAATTTAATTATAAAATATATAAATATTAATATAAAAATAATTTTTTAATATTTTTTAATAATTGTAAACAGCAATTTGAGTATATAAGCCATGTCAAAAATAAATTTAAGCATAAATTTTAAATTTTTTCAAATACCAATCCAAACCCGTGGACACCTCTAAGCCTTACCTATTAGCACTTCTGATATGAGATATGTGACACAGGCTGAGAATTCCACCCTTGACCCATTTAAGTTATTTGCGTTAAAATTTGAACAAAATTTAAGAGAATGAAATTATATTAGATTTACATTTAATTTATTATCTCATTAAAAATAAAATTATTTATATTTATTTTAAAAAATTTTAATACAATGACATTTTTTAATTTACTAACAATCTATAAATATACACATAATCAATGCTTAAATATGATCTCATTTATAGCATATATCGATATTAAAATTTACTTCATTGCATGTTAACCTTTTTTTTTTTTTTGGGTTAATACTGAGGGTGAAATATTGAGCTATAATATTTAAGAAAAAAAAAATATCATTTTCGTCTCATTTATATCCTATTATATATATATTTGTCATACGCTAAGATTAAATCTCATAGGTCAAATCGAGTTTGATTTGAAAATTTTTAAATTTTATTTAAATTTAAATTGAATCGAGTTTGAAAATCAAATTAACTATTTACTATATTATTAAAATATTATTTTATATTAATATTTATATATTTTTATTATTAAAAATAAAATAATTTAATTTAATTTAAATTTTAAAAAATTTTATTCAAAATTCGATCTAGTAACAGCATCCTTAAGGCCCCTATTCCAAGCATCGAAGCATGACGTTTCCTTGGAAGAAAAGAAAAAACGAAGTTGTTATGCATTTGCTAAAACTGCCAGCAGAAAAGAAAAGAGAGTGGAGGAAAAATAAGCAAGAATCCCATAACAAATTGAATCATAAAAACGAATTTGATCATTTGATCAGGGAAGCCCCTAACTTTTTTTCTTAGAAATCAACTGACAAAACAACAAATTGAATCAAGTTTTTCAGCCTCACATGGCAAACAAAATCATCATTCAAATAAAAGAAGAACCCATCAAAGAATAAATATTCATGTTTAATTTGCAGGTTAGACTTCGCTTTGAATATAGTCAAAACACTCCCAATCCGCCGGTGTAAACTCCAAAGAAAGTGGGTTTTCTATCCATTTTCCGAGTCTTTCAGCGGTGGAAGCCATGTAAGAAACGAGAAAGTTTCGGCGAGGGGCGACGTCGGTCCTGCAAAGTGGGCAAGTTGGACGAACTTTGAGCCAAGCATCAATGCAATGAACGTGAAACCTGTGTCGACATATTGGTAGCGAGCGGAGTCTTTCGCCCTTGCGGACTTTGCTAAGACAAACCACGCAAGCAACTTCTTCATCTCTGCAACTTCCCTTTCCGAACCATTGCTGCTTCAACCATTTATTATAAAGATGGAGGAAAACCGTGAAAACCAAGATCATAAACAAGAGCATCCTGACAGGATTATGGCGGGTGAAATTTGGGATTTTGTTTATCCGAGCTTCAAATTTTTTGTTGTTAAACTGTTGCTTTTTGCAATAATAATAATAAAAAAGGGAGCTTTGGGGAATTTATTTGGTCAGGTTTTAGTCAAAATGCATGATTCCATTTCTTTGGGCTCGCAAACAAGGGAAGAAGCTGAATGTAAAGGGTAGCTGAATTGGAAAATTATGTCCATTAACCTTATATTTGCCCTTTCTCATTATATTCTGTACTTTATTATATTATAATAATTTATATTAATAATTTATATTATATAAATTTTAAAATATTTTTATATTTATATCATGTTATATTTTTATTATTTTTATTATAATCATATTTAATATTAATTTATACCATTCCTCTGAGCTATAACAAAATAAAACTTGTCTGCTATGTATATATATATATATATATATATATATATATAATTGCTGGTTCCCTACCCTGAACTTGCCTGCTGTCCAAAGTAGGCTATATATTCATTCAGAGATTTCTAGCTTAGGCCCGTTAAAGGATCAGGCAGGCCCGGCCCAATACTTTGACAGAGGTTTTTTTTTTTTCCTACTCTATCTTAATCATGCAAATTACTATTTATAAATTAAAAATTATATTTTTATTTTGATTATATAAATATTAATATAAAAATAATATTTCAATATCATTAAATATGCAAAATTCAAGCTGCAGTCCGATCGATAAATAGACATATTTTTAGCTATACGAGCAAATTATAATAGCAAATGATAAAACTTCTATACCGGAAAACTTGTATATATAATTTAGTAGCTGCTGTATTACAAGGGATCTTCTTTTTGTAAAAAGTATTCGTGTTTAAATCTAATCTATATTTAATATAAGTATAATAATGTAAACTCGAATATGAATAACATATAGTAACTACTCAGCCCATCTGTTTATGAATATATATATATATATATATTACAAGGGATCTTCTTTTTGTAAAAAGTATTCGTGTTTAAATCTAATCTATATTTAATATAAGTATAATAATGTAAACTCGAATATGAATAACATATAGTAACTACTCAGCCCATCTGTTTATGAATATATGTATATATATATATATATGAATGTCGAAGTAATTATTGAGAAGAATCTTTCATTTTTCTTCTCTTAAAAATAATCTAGAAACGTGTTAATTAATGTAAAAATGCATGGAATCCTTTGAATTCTATTTTGCAATACATGTAAGGGAAAATACACTCTTAACAAACTAATGTATGTCTTTCAATATGTGATAACTTGGAATTTGTTAAATAAATTGAGTTTTATATGAAATAAATAAATAGATTATTTAAGCACTTATATTATCTTTGATCAACTTATTTATTTTTACCTCAAATTAGAATTAGTAAATCTTCATTATTTTTTTCTTAGGAGTGCAAGTCTATGCCCAACAAACAAATTTAAGCACATTGCTTTTTCTAATTGAAGATTTAATGATTAAACTTCCCTAAATTTTAAGAAAATTATTTTAATAAAAATTTCAAATTCTATCAACAAGATTAAAGAATTAACAACATATTCCTTTAAGATATATGAATAATTAATAAATTAATAAAATAAAAGACATATATAGTATTTTCATTATATTTTTAGAGTTAAAACTTCATTGTTGTGTGTAAAATACTATCCCCTATTTTTTTTTTTTGAGAAAGAGTTTGTTTTTGATATAGCAAAATTTTTTTAAATTTTTATAAATGGAGTTACGAGATTGTCAAATGTCTCATTTATTTTCGAATTAATTTTTAATGCATTTTAAAAATTATGGGTCATTGTATTCATCATTTGTAGAGTTTGCAAAAATGAAGTAGTAGTTTAACAACAATATAATTTTTTTTTTCTAAATTCATGTGAGTGTAAAATGCAAAAGATCATCGTTCGAAGATTATATTTACATATATTTATGTTTAAATATGTGATATATGAAGATAAAACCAGAAAAATATTGAGAAGCTAAGTTGGATATATATATATATATATCCCAAAAACTAAAATCGTAAAACTTTATGTGCTCAACTTAATTTACCATAAAGTTTAAATAATTATGTAAGTATTTTTAAAATTTTAAAAAATTTAAAAAATTAAAATACTTTATTATCTCATCCCTCTACGTTAATAACGTATACACATTAAATATAAATATTTTTAAAATTTTAAATATAAATATTTTAAAAAAATAAAAAATTAGATGTAATAATTTATTGATGATAGCTTAAAAACTTTACCTTCTTAGAAACTAGCAATAATTTAATTACATCTAAGTTGACTGACATATATCCCATCATCTCTTAACAAAAATATTCAAACTCTGAACCTTTCAAACTTCGAAAATATTACTTTTCTTCTTTTTTTTTTTTTTAAATTAAATAAATGCTTTTATTTACCTTAACTTATTATTATTATTATTATTACTTCATTTTTGGTTAAAAATGGCTTACTGCCTTAGGCCCTTTCCCTGACAACTTTAAGAGCGCCGCTTCCCTCTTATGTCTTGCTCTGTTTTTTTAGTTTTCGACCTTCATTCTCTATTCAATCTCTCAAAACCCAAACTTTTTCTTCTTAATTTTTACCATTTTTTTAAAAGTTTTCATTAATGTTTCATCGATTCAAACTTCTTCACTTGATCATTGATTGTTTACAAACAGAACCCTTTTGTTTCTTTGTAAAAGTCTTGAATTCTTTGTAAAAGAGAGATCTTTTTTTTTCTTTGTTGTTCTTATCTTTGGAATATACAGATCCTCTTGATTCCATTAGTTTTTAATACTCCATTTGAACCAAAGGAATCAATACCCAAAACAACAGTCTTTCACCACCACCATAAATTCTTCTCCCTTTTTGGTTCTTTTTATTTTCTTTTATATTTGAAGAATTTACAGTTTGATAATAATATAATTATGAGGGCAAGAGTGGTGGTGTTCCCGATTAAAGGGAAAAAGTGGTGCTTTAGCAGATCCATTGACAACTCTGCATCAGAATTCACCGCTGCTAACACTCCTTCAACTGTAAAAGAGCTTTGGAAGAAGATTTCATCCAATTCCAAGCCCCTCCATGCCAATGCTGAGCTTCTTGTTGATTTCATTTCCAACAAGGTACCACCTTTTTGTTTTATTCTCCTTTTTTCCCCATGTTATAAAATGTTAAAACCCCATCATTTTTTTTTATTTCATGATCTCATTAACTTCAATGTGCATTTGAAATGCTTTGATTTCTTTATTGTTTTTGTGTCTTGATTATAGATGAATAAGGCTTGGATGGGTTTGGAAAAAGCGCCCGAGGGCAGTTTCAAAAACAAGCTCCATGGGTATTACTTAAAAATCAAATATGGCTGGTTTAAATTATTGAACTATTTGGCTTATGCTGATCTTTTTTTTTTGGGGGGGGGGGGTTTAATTTATGTAGGTTAGGATTGCAGCTTTTAGCTCGAGTTAAGCCATCCGAGATTTTCCTGAAATCTATAACCAAGGCAGTTACTAATGTTCAGATTACATATCCCTCAAGGTACATTTATCTTGTTTTCAATTGCTATACATGTTCTATTTTACATCTCGAATATAGTTATGTTTTCATAATCTTACTAGTGTTTGTATTCAAACTGTTTTCTAGGATCTATATTCAAGAATTTATTCATTTTCCATTTCGATTCGGACTATTTTTTAGTTGTTATTGTAGCTTGGATAACCATTTCGCGATTTTTGTAAAATTTCGTATAAATTAGAATAGCTACCATGTTATTGGTGTGAATGGCATTTTATAAACAATTATATGCCATAATTTAGATGATAGTTTTTTGGTTCTTTTTCTTTTACTTGTTTTCTAATTTTTTTTATTTAAATCTAACTTTTCTCGATATTTATGAATGAATAATAGTAGGCATCCTTCTGTGATTTGTTCCTATGTTAAAACCTAGATGCATGTGTAGCTTCTTCTATGGAAAAAATTAACATGACAGACACTTGAGAATACAGATTTTGGGTATTCTAGTGTCTGGCACTTTGGATAATTACGCTGGAATTTAGCTTGACGTGTTAAAAGGACTTGTTGAATTATGTTGGTTCGGTGCATTTTGACGTGCTTTTAGATTGCTAGTTTCTTCCTGATACTTCAAACTTTTTGCAGTTTAAAAGCACGGCTTGTTCGGAAAACAGTACGACATTTAGCCTTAAGGTAATTGTTCCACCTCCTTTCTATTAACTTTTCCGATATGCTAGAGATTAGAAGAATTTCTCATGGTGCAAATGGATTTTTTTAAAAAAAATTTAGTGAACAAAGCTTGATTGTTTTCTAAGTTTCAATATTTTTCAAAATGAACATGATAATGGTGGCAAAGGTCCTTTAACTTCGTTTATGGCATTCCTGGGGCACCATTGCCGAGTTTATTGAGATCTTGACATTTAATGCCCAACTGGAAAAAACCGGTTTTGGAGGTTTTGTTGTTGTGTTTAATTATGTTTCTATGTTTTTGTATATTGTATGAGTTCTTGCAGGTAATAAATATTATTCCTAAACAAGTGGTGTTTGATTTTCAGGGGTACTGTTATACACAAGAAATACTTTTATGGTTCGGTTTCATTGCTTCCGCTGACGACTGTATTTACCGTACGTGTGACTTTATTTTTGTCGTTCCGTCATTTACCGTGTTGCCATTTTGCCCGCTGATTTTTTTTTTCTTTTTGGTCATTTCAGTTTTGTCTCACATTCTCATTTAATCTTCTTTCTCATGCAGGTTCTACCTCTGCCTAACATCCCATTCTTTTGGGTCTTGTTTCGCACTTATTCACATTGGCGAGCTCTCCAGGTGGATTAACTGTACCTAGAGACATTTTATGTTGCTTTGACTCTTCTTTTTTCTTGAAGTTCTTGTGTCCGATTCATATTCAGACGTGGGTATAGAGATGTGATCCTCCAAGGACCCTCCAAATATATGGAAATCTTAGAAAAATTGAATATATTCATGTCAAACACATGCTCATGTCCGACATTCACACTCGAATCCAAGTAACATAGGACAAATTCCTTATGTAGACATTCAACTTGAGTCATGTGCTAACGTAACCTGTTTTAAACATTATTAGATATTCACCAAACTACTTTTCTCATGTGGTTCCTTGCCTACTTCTTTCTCTGACCACTATGGATATGTCTATAAAGTGCATCGATCATGCTTTGCTTTCCGCTTCTATTATACCTATGTTGGACACATACCTGTGCCCGACACACATCCGCATCCGAGTAACATAGTTTTATAATGTGGATACCTTGGTCTTTGGTGGTATTCTTGACTGAAGTCACTATTTTATTATTGGACCTTCCATTTTATATAATTCATTGGTATACGGTAACACCATCCGCTTACCTTTCTTTGTCTTGTGTTGATGTTGCAGGGAAGTGAGAAGCTCCTTCAGCTAGTCTCAGATTACTCCCAAGCTCAAAACTCAATCGTTTCAAATGGCGAGGGGAATGAATCTGAGCATGATGATTCCAAGCTCGATGATTCCAAGCTTGGAACCAATGATTCGCCCGGTTTTCAATGTGTAAGCCCCCATATATGCTAATCTGAAAAACAATCGATATAACAGGAATATATATGATATTACTGATAAGCGTTCATGTCAACCTTCGCTATGTTTTTACTCAATTACCTGCTGCTGAGTATGTTCCATTGAGATTTTGTTCATTTTCTTTGTGATCGATCTTTAGCAAATTAAAGTCAATACGGATTTTGGTGATAAACTCGGTTATCACTTTCTTCGATCTCTATAGAAATTTCTCAATAGTCAATACCGATCTTCATTATTCATCAAAAGAATGCTAATAGTTCATTGTCTTACTTTGGTTTTTGTCAAAAATCCCTCATGAGATCTCAATCTAACAAACACTACTTGATTGAGTTTTATGGATTTCCTTGTAAATATTCTCAATGATGCATAACTTGAAGATCAATTTCAATTATGTAATCTTTCATGGTTAGGCGAGCCGAGCTCATGTATTATCCTCTCCATTGTTCCAGGTTTTTTTCTCCCTTTGGTTTCGTGTTACAACTTACATTCTCGATTTGTTCATAAACAGGTGTTGCAGCCGTCGAGGGAATTGGAGGACATTCTTCGCCGGGGACATGAAAACGGTAGTCTTAGTGAAAATGCTATTTCAGAAATATGCAAGGCATTTAGTTTGAACAAGCATGATGTTTTAAAGTGCAGAGATTTAGTGTAATTGACATTTTTTGTTATTATGGGATCAAATATGGAATATTTCATCGAAGGCAATTCTATTTTCATTTTTGGGAAAGTCCCCGATGATAGAGAATAAAAAGAAATAAAAATAATAACTGTGCAATCTGTTTATTTGTGTTTAATTTATATGGATTTTGCAATTTATATATATATATATATATATTTATATAGATTTTGATATTTTAATAATGTTTTATATAAATTTTGATATATATTTTATGTTTTAATTATTTATAATGATAATATCGTGTAATTATAAAATATCAAAAAATTTATCACGTCTAATAAAAGTATTGCAAAAGGATAAAGCTTCAACCAAACCAAAGGAATCTTAGTTGTTTTGACTTTTGAAAAACCGAACTTCTAGAAAAACCAAACCAGATAACTTGTTGAACTAAGAACGAGTGCCCAATGTAATTTGATATATATTATAAAATTGAAAGTTTAAAAAGTTGATGAAAATCTAATGAAAAGATAAAGAAAATACTGAAAGGAAAAACAAATTTAAACTTATTTATCATTTTTTTAAAAAATATGAGAATTAAACTTTTAATCCATTGAAAGTTTACTATATTTAAAATTTATTTAATATTTAATTATTTTCAATTCAAAGAAGGCAATTCAACTGATCAAATTGATAATCCAAAAATCTAATCAATGGTCGATGGGCTATAAATCTCAACAGTTTGTCCACTTTTTAAGCATCGATTGTTTTCCTTAAAGTTTTAAAATATAAAATCTATGGTTATTGTCGTGTTTCCAGTCAGGCATTTGGAAGTAATTACAGAAAGAAAAATTGCAAAAACTAAATCCATAGAACATAAGAAGAAAGCAAAAGCAAATATGAAATCCCCATCAAAACAACTTATAAAACAAATTCAGGAAAAGCAGCACTAAAAAACATCTAATTCCAATACATTATGTATTATGATAAGAACCCAATGCATTTGTTCAGTAGCAGTTTGGGAAATTTTGCAAATTGATGGTTTGCAAATCAAAATCTGGGTTTTAATTGTAAACCATGTATTTAGGTGTTGCGCTGAACTTTTGATATCCCTTAATGACTTTGTTCACCGCATCAAGGAAATCTTTTTCCGTCACCGTTTTTCTTCGAGCTCGAATGGCAAACATTCCGGCCTCCGTGCACACGCTTCTTATATCGGCTCCTGTGAATATAAAACCATAAAATCTCAAAATCATTCTTCAAAATAAAACAATATCCAAAACCCAGATAACGTCTAGCGTGTCAAAAGCAATAAACAAGAAGCTTCGGGAGAAGACTCTTACCAGTGGAATTTGGGCAAAGTCGGGCTAAAAGCTCAAATCTAATATCACGCTCGCAATTCATTGTTCTTGTGTGAATTTTAAATATCTGTGTTCGAGACTCTAAATCAGGAAGACCAAACTCAACCTTCCGATCCAATCGTCCTGGACGTAATAATGCAGGGTCTAGTGTGTCTGGCCTGAAAAAATGCACAAAAATAAAGGACTACAAATGCCGTAAGCATCCCTTGTGCACATTCAGATACCTGTATTAATCAAAATAAAACATTCCATGAACACTAAATCCTGCTAGGGATGGCTTAAAGCAATTGACCTGTTTGTTGCCATCAGGACTTTGATGTTTCCACGAGCATCAAAGCCATCAAGCTGGTTGACGATTTCAAGCATGGTACGCTGAACCTCGTTGTCTCCACCCACACCATCATCAAAACGTGCACCCCCGATGGCATCGACTTCATCAAAGAAGACAATGCATGCTTTCTTTGAACGTGCCATCTGCAGTTAGTCAATAACATCAAAAGGAAATACATAGCATAGAATAACCTCAAGAGAAAAACAACAAAATTTAGCAGGTTATAACCTGAAACAGTTCTCGAACCATTCTAGCTCCTTCGCCAACATATTTTTGAACGAGCTCACTTCCAATAACACGAATGAAGCAAGCATCAGTCCTGTTTGCAACAGCTCTTGCAAGAAGTGTCTTACCGGTTCCAGGAGGACCATAGCAAAGAACACCCTTAGGAGGATCAATCCCGAGCTTGACAAATTTCTCAGGATGAAGCATGGGTAGCTCAACAACCTATAAGAGTAAAACTCATCAATTTGTGCATGTTGGTCCCTAATCCTAACTTACTATAAAAGTACAAATAACAGGAGAAAGGCTTCGGGTTTTCTGTGTCTGTGCAATACATACTTCTCGCATCTTTTCAATTTGTTCCTTGCATCCACCAACGTCATTATATGTCACATCTGGCTTCTCCTCCACGGTCATCATGGTCACACTTGGGTCAATTTTTGGAGGCAAGGGAATTTGTATCTGATATTTATTGCGATCAACCCTGCCAAGGTAGAATAACAGGCAAGAGATACAATGTTTATACATGATAAAAGATAAGAACATATGGGACATAAAAACATGGATTGCTTCCATAAAGAAAAATAAAGGCAAGCATGGATTCAAATATTACAGCTATTTTAAGTAAAAAGACTATCCAAACTTTACCATCCTACAAAAAAGGTGAATATATCATAAAATAGACAGAATACTCATACTCTGTGATAATTGAATGAATGCTCATTGCCCCTGGTTACATCGTAGGCGCAGGAATTCTTAAGGTTGAATCCCTTATCAAAGGAAAAAAAATGGTTACTTAATGGGGCATTCAAAGGTTGTCCAAATTCATGGTGGCAAGGTCCTGGGTTTTCGATATGCCCCTTAATAGTGGCAACAAAGAAATAATCGATATATACATATATCCAAAAAGATTTCAAAAGGTTACAAATGAAGGCAACAACAC
This sequence comes from Adansonia rubrostipa, assembly GCA_038381775.1. Taxonomy (NCBI): domain Eukaryota; kingdom Viridiplantae; phylum Streptophyta; class Magnoliopsida; order Malvales; family Malvaceae; genus Adansonia; species Adansonia rubrostipa. The sequence continues at coordinate 4,085,264 of JBBYHM010000004.1, read as the reverse complement.
AACTGCAGCAGGAAAAATAAACTATTTACAGGATATAGAACTTTAGGCAAAGCATAAGAGTCCACGAATTGTACATACATAAACAAGAATTCACAGCTAAAATTTTTCAACAAATTGAAAACTTACCCCACACGCATGCCTTCTTCTATATCAGTGGGGGAAACTTTGTCACCAAGCCCAACAACAAACTGCAGTTAGAACCAATATGCATATCAGACAAAATTTTCAATGTCTATGAACAAAGAAACCATTTTAACTATAGAAAGTATATCTTTAATCATCCAGACAGGCAAACATTAAACATAGGGGTGTAAAGATACATACCTTGGCAATTTGCTTAACATTGATAACATATTTGGCATCTTCTGTATTTGGACTAATAATCTTTGTGCATCTAGCCACCTAGATGAAAGATATAGTCAATAATCAATAATTCAAAAAAGCAACATAATCCACAATTTTTCTTAAAACCTTTTCAATAAAAATAAATACCTGAAGCGGTTGCTCCTCCTGCATCATTTGCTTATCTGAGACAAGGTCCCATTGGCTAGGTGCAGCTAATCCAGTATCTGACTCCTTGATGCCTATTTTGCAAAGTAGACCAGCAGAAGAGCAGGAAATGCATTAAGAATAGCCCTATTTTGCAATTTGAAGTTTGAAATTTAGGTGAGTGACTAGAAAATGAAATCATTAATATAACTCAATACTTCAGTATGACAGCCACAGCTGTTAAACATACTCAAATGATGCTATGTTCACAGCTGGCAATAGAGAAGAAGTCACAACAATGAACAGAGTGATTACAAAAACGTATTAACACTAAAACATGTATGCAAAAGGAAAGCTTGTCCAAGTCAAGATTGGTCAGATACTGCAAATTATGGAATTTACAGACAAGCAGGTATGTTCCCCCAACAGTTAACTTATGCTCCATCAAGCATAACATGTTACACAGATTTTTGTTTTCGCACGATAATATAAAATAATATGCCATAGATATATCATATTGCATCCTAAATGCTAGAAAAAGCACAAAAAACAAGAGTAATACTACTCTTTATTTGGTACCCCAAGTATAACAACAAAATTTACCAAAACACGAAAACAAAAAAATAATGCCAACAAATGACTTCGTAAAACAGCAAAATAAGCTGTAGAAAAGGGGAAGACGTATACCGCATAAATCATTTACTTTCTTTGCCATTTCCTTAATCTCCTTCTCAACTTTCTTTATGCTCGTTGAGTAAGGCCCTAAACCCTGCCAAAAAAAAGGGAAATTTCTAATCTAGTTGGCCACATAATCAATACATCTAAAAAAAAAAGCATAAAAAATTTATCATCAGGTCCTGAACAGTAAATTTTACTTTATAAACCTAAGAAATTGGCGGTCGATGTTATGAGTACATCTCGAAACAACAGATAACATACTAAATTAAAGAACAAAAGGCAAACTTCCAGCTAGATTTCACTTTATAAACCCTCGAAATTGGGGGTTGATGTTACAAGCACATCTTAAAAACAACAGATAAATAATAAACTAAAATCAAAGAACAAAAAGCAGAATCCCATAGCTGAAATAGATCTGACATGTAAGAAGAAAAAAAGAAATTCGAAAATTCATAACAAACAAAGCAATAAGGAGAGAGAGAGAGAGAGAGAGAGAAATGTAGTTAATGTTTTACATAGGTTTTGAGAAGCGCGATATCGTCTTCGTCAAGAGGTCGGGGGTTTTTCTCGTCCTTGATCTCATCTTCTGGTTCAGGTGCCATTTTTTTTTTTTTTTATCGCTAGCTTTCTCCCACTTCTTTTCTTGAGCAGAAAGATACCAGAAACTGAGAGCTAGGAAAAGTCGACAAAACAGACGACACTTTCTTAACTTATACACGCGCATATTTATTTATATATATGGATTTGTGCTGATGGGTCGTCGGCCCATGAGCTGGGAAAGCCCGCTTTGTTGGGTATTTAATTTTTTTCAGCTAGGAGATTCCGTTCACAAATCAAGTAAGATAGAATTTGATCTCAGACGATAATTTATTGAGTTTGAAAATATATTTTAAATTTTAATTTAATTTAAATTATTATTTAATTATTAAAATTATTTTTAATTTAAATTAAATTATAAAATTAATATAAATTAATTTTTAATATTATTTTAAATTTAAAAATTTTTTTTGTTCGATTTAAGTTTGGACAAAAAATTTTTTTTTTGAATTATAAAAAATCTACGGTTCAACTCATGATCACTTTTTATTAGATTTAGACAACAAAAAAATGTTACTTATTCAATATCTGATCTGATTGGATAGACCTTTAAGATTTTTTTTAATATTAAAAAATAATTTTATATATTAAATATATTTTATAATTAAAATTTAAATAAAAATATTTGTTAAATAATCGATAATAATTGAAATAAAAAATTATCATACTTTTGATTTTGTTTATTTACATAATTACTTGGAATTGATTTAAGTATTAACTTATTAAGGAACGTTTTAGATTCATAAAAAATTCTTATATATATACATATATGTTTTAATTCAAACTCAAAATGAATATTATTTTTTAAAAAATACTTGTACGAATCAATTAGATTAAATCTTGAATTTATTGATAGTTTTTATGCACCAGAAATGTTCTTTTGGCATACTTTATTTTTTTTATATACAAAGAAGATCTCAATTTAGAGATAGAAGAAGAGGTTACTAACACTGAGATTCAAACTTTAAATTTGCTATCAAACTTTAAAATTGATTGAATGAATCAAGATAAATTTTATATTCGTTTTGATTTACTTATTATTTGTCAGTGGAGTAAAGAAAAAAATTAAAAAAAAAAAAACTAGAAATTATAGAGTAGTATTTGCCAAAAGAAAGAAGAAAAACCATGACATTAATGAATTATATGTATTCTAACAAATTTAATTCTTTATCACGTAATTCACATTCTTTCCAAACTCACTTTTACAACCAGGAGGAAGAACATATCTGAAAAAAAAGTCTCATTTCCAAACAAAAATATTAATCAATTATGTGGGGAAGAAAATGTTTTAATAATTTCCATCGGCAAGTATGGCTCTCAGTTCCTTTCTCAAAATTTTGCCAGATGATGCCTCCGGAATGGCTTCAATGAAGAACACTCGACTTACTCCCTTGTAGAGTACCACCTGCACCCTTGCTAAGCAATACATTAGCAGCATTAAAACCAACCCAATAATCAGTATTGATATATTAGTATTTACTTAATTCAGTGTTACCTATACGTAGACCTATTCAATAGTTTGATAAATTCGATCATAAGTCAGACTTGAGTCAAGTCTAGATTTGATATCTTGTGATCTAAGATTATTATTTGTTGAATAAAGATAATTTTTTTATTTAAATTTAATTATAAAAATATATAAATATTAATATAAAATAAATTTTTAATATATTTTAAATTATAATTTGTGTCGATGGGTTGGACCAAAATTACTTTGATGGTTTTACCAGAACAAACAGGTTTGGAGTTGGTCAAATGAATTAGTAACAAAGATCGAGTTTCAACCCTTGCCTGACTTAGCTTGATTGCAAGTAGGCCCAAGGCCTATTCATGAGGAGGGTCCAATTAAGTTCAAATTTTTTTTTTCATACTCGAATTTAGTTGAACTCAAGTTAACCCTCAATCTATTTTATTATTTAAATAATATTAAAATATTTAAAAATTATTTTATATTTATAATATTTTTAAAATTAAATAATAATTTAAGTTGAATAATGTGGTTTGAACACAGATAAATCTGGCCCAACCAACCACAATTTTACCTCCAAAACTGAAACACTCTCACCATTCACCATTTTAGCTTTTAAGGGGTATTATATCAGCAATTGAATAAATTTCAAAAGTTTTAAATAAAAAGATATTGTAAATATTAAAATTTGAATATAAATTCATTAAATACAATTTCTTTAATTTTAAAAGAACGTTAATTACTGTTGTATGTTTAAAATTAGTAATACTTTGATTAATACTTTGATTTAAATTACATGTTTTGAAATGTACTGGTTGATTTCATCCTCACAAATTTGTGATTGTCTGATCTCACCACAAATGCTACAGGAACTTCTCCAGCAGCTTCATCCTTCATGTTGAAAATGGCATATATATATATATATAAAGTAACCCAGAAATTAACCAAGAAAACTAATTATGAATACTACGAAAACTTCAATAATACTTTAGCTGGCGCGACCACGGTAGCATCAATGATATCGGGGTGGGCAATAAGCATGGCTTCAAGCTCAGCGGGAGCAACCTGAAAACCTTTGTATTTGATCAATTCCTTCAATCTGTCGACGATGTAAGAGTTCATCCTCCTCATCATCATCATCGTCTATGTAACCCATGTCTCCGGTATGATGTAACCAGCCATCTTTGTCAATGGTCCTGGCAGTGGCCTCAGGGACATTAGACTTTAGACGCGGATTTAGTAAGGACCCAACATTAAAACAGGCCTGAGGGGCCTCCAATTTGGGACAGTTAGTTGCTCTCTTTCTAACAGTGACACCTGCCTGATACTAAACTCAAAACCATTAGATATTCTCTCATTAGAGTGATACTTGCCTTGTACCACTTGCAGCACTTGGGGTATGTACGGACGCGCATTTAGGCGGCTAGACGACACCTAGTCGAAAATCTTATACGACACCGAATATAAAAGGTTTGAAGCAAGCTTAAAACTTTTCAAGTTTTTTTTCATCATCCTCATTCTTGATGCCTTAATCCTTCCTTGGAAAGGATAAACTCTGATGCTCCTTTTTAACTTCTTTTTCTCCTTTTGGTCAACTTTCCATCCTCTCAATCACTCTTCCATTAGAGAACAAATTTCATAAAAATAAACATCATAAAAATCCAAATTTCATGTAAAATTCATTTCAACACGACAATTTGGTAAGAGCATTTACTACTTTTTTTTTTTACAAAATTTACCTTTCATTATCTGATCTCCTCTAATGCAAATCTCTCCAGCCTGGTTTAGCGAGGAACCGTTGGCAGGATCAACAATTTTCATCTCTGCGTTCCTTACCACAGTCTTACAAGCCCCGAGCTTTATTTCAAATGGTTCCTTAGCAAATCCCAAGCTCATTGCTAGAACTGGTCCTGCTTCTGTCACTCCATACCCCAGAAAATGTTTGGAAAAAATATTCGTTACTTTCTTAAAAAGCCTAAGATATTGAACTCAGTTTAGTTAAGTTAGGTCATGTAATTACTTTTAAATAATAATATCTAACAGATCTTAATATTTATAATTATTTTTAATTTTTAAATTACTATCTCTTTTGTAAAAAAACTTTAAATACCACATTAAACAGCAGCAAGACAAGAAGAGTCTGGCCAGCTACCAATACCAAGCAGTAAAGTTTTATTAGTTTTATTGGGCAAAGAGACTTAGGTCAGCCATGAATGGCTCAGCTAATCTAGGTATAAGCCATTATCATGTTGAGTGGAACTACAACATCATAGCTCGGCACCACAATAGAAGCATTAAATAATAGGATAAGGTGGTGTTGTTGTCTTTGAAAAATTAAGTCCATAGTATTTTATTTTGTGATTTTCTTTGGAAGGAGGGGTTGTTGGTGAAGGGCTTATGAAAGGAGAATATTTATGGGTGTACCATTTATTCTATTTTATTATTCTTCTTGAAAGCGAAGGAAGGTACATTGATGAGAAAGGGCAAGCAAACTTTCAGTTAAATCATATAAGATCTTATTGGCCTGCTGATAAATCGAGCAATCCGCCCATTTTGCCAAGTTTGATCTGTATTATCAAATTTCGATAAAGATAGTTTTACATTGAAATGATTTGATTTAAAATATTACGTATATAATAAAAATTATTTTTATTTAAATTTAATTATAATTCATAAATATTAATATAAAAATAATTTTTTAATATTATTTTGAATAATAATATAAATTTTTAATTTAATTAAGACCTTAATAAAAAAAAATTTTCACACCGTAATCTAATCAGCTTGATCTATAAACTGTTTTATATATGATTTTGATAGGATATTTTTCTTGGTGGGTTAATCTTAAAAATTAAAGAGACTTCTTTTGTAATGTTGCAGCGTGAGGGAAGGGAAATGTCTCCTTTATTGAAGAAAAGAAGGAAACAAAAAGTTATCTTTCCGGATTTGCATGCTTAAAAGATAATAAATATTTAACTAATTACGAAATTATACATTTTGATTGCGATTATAATTTATATAAACTCAATTTCTTACAAATTCAGTAATTGTGACACTTAAATTTCAATATATATAATTTCTTCTGGCAGACTATGCTTTCTTTTTATATATGAATAGATATGAGTTAATCTATCCCGATTCCGGTCTATATAAGCATACATGCATATTGAGAGTAATTTACCGAGGAATTTAACCTGAAAATTGAAACCTATGGAATGAAGAATCTTCAAAACTTTAGTTGGAAAAACTGTAAGAAAGAAATAAATAGATAGTTAAAAAAGATTTAACTCCTATGGCTTACAACATCCTCAAGCTCTTCACCCAACGGTGCCGCCCCGGATTTCAACATCCTGAGGGGAGACAAGTCGTAGTTATTAGTTTCCAGTGACTTCGCAATGGCCAAAACTATGGGAGGCACGATCGGAGCAATCGTCACTTCGTATCAGCTCCAACAACCACCCTATCTCGAACTTCTGCATGATCAAAATCGCAGCCCCAATACGTAGCCCGCAAAGCATGATAGAATTCAGGGCTTAAACATGGAACATGGGCAGCGTACATAACATCACATCTTCACTGTGGAAATATAAGTTCGGGTTTTCGCCATCGACCTGTTGCGCCACGCTTGTGACTAAACCTTTGTGAGTTAACATCACGCCTTTTGGAAGACCCGTGGTTCCTGAAGAGTAGGGCAGCGCGATGGCATCGTTCGGATCGATGTTGAGTTCGGGGAGGTCGTTCTCGTCGGCTTGGGTCAACTCGGAGAAATGTAAACAGCCCCCTGGGGTGAGTTAATGCACATGATCTTGACGCCGTTGTCTTAGGCAAATTCCTTTACTTTGTCAATGTAGCTGGCTTGCGTGATTATAAGCCTTGCGTTGGAGGTTGTTGCTTGCTTTGCTAACTCCGCCGGGGTGAAAAAAAGGTTTGGCCGTAGCGGCAATTGCGCCACGGAATGAAGAGTCGAGAAACGACAGGACAAACTCCGGAGTGTTTGGCAACAAAATCATTTCGCTTGGAGTTGTTGGATGCCAAGCTTGTCGAGTCCCGACGCAACTTGTCGAGCAGTGAGCTCAACTTCAGCGTACATATAAACTTTACCCGTCGTCCAATTAATCAAAAGGGGCCTAGTGGTCACGTTCGATATGTTCCGCAAACAATATGAATGTAAAAGGAGGTGCTTGGGGATGTAAATATCAGGAAATTTTTCTTCTTGTTGCGATTCAGCTTGGATTGCCATTGGCGACTTGGGAAATTGAGTTTAAACTTGAAAATTTCCACAGGCTTCAAATAACATACAAAGCTTAAAATTTTCGATTAAAGCTTCCTGATATTTACATCCCTAAGCACCTTCATTTACATTCATATTGCTTCTGGAACATATCGAACGTGGCCACCAGGCCCTGTTTGATTAATGGGACGACGGGTAAAGTTTATACGTACACTGAAGCTGAGCCGACGAGTCGCGTCGGGTCTCGACAAGCTTGGCATCCAACAACGCCAAGTGATAATGATTTTGTTGCCAAATACTCCGGAGTTTGTCCTGTCGTTTCTCGGCGCTTCATTCCGTGGTGCCATTGCCACCGCTGCCAACCCTTTTTCACCTCGGCGGAGGTCGAAAAGCAAGCAAAAGCCTCCAAAGAAAGACTCGTAATCACGCAAGCCAGCTACGTTGACAAAGTAAAGGAATTTGCCTGAGAAAACGATGTTTCTACCTTGTATTTATAATTTTTAATAAATTAATAATTTATGTTATATAAATTTTAATATATATATATATTTTCGTATCATAAGTTTAATTTATTTTTCACTTTTCATTTTAATATTTTATTTTGTAAAATCCCGAGTCTGATCATCGACTCATCATCATCAACCCAGCGTTACAAGAATGAACAAATTGCAGCCAACTCACCTAACAAAATACAAATGCAGCTTTCCGAATTTACGGATTTAGGGTCAGATCTTTTTCGATTTTGCGATTTTAGAATTCTAACTTTTCGATTAGGCAAATAAATAGAATTGAGAATTTTTCCTTTCGATTTAGGGAATTAATGGATTTGGGGATATTGCGAGGGACGGGTTACTTCATGATTTCGCTTTTTTTTTTTCCCTTTAATTTCTTTTTTTTTATTGGTTTTCAGATTTAATTTTACATATAATATGACGTGGCTTTTAATCAGTTATACCCAATTCCCTTTTGCCAAGTGGTTAAATTATTATAATTTAGCATTTGCAATACCTAATTTACTTATTTTTTACTACATTAGAGAAAAAAATAATATATTTTACTATCTACATGTCAGGTTTTTTTAATCCATATAAACTTTTAATCGATGTAATATGTTACCTTAACATTCTTAAAGTAGTAGAGACTAAATTATTCATTTTTATTGTAGAGAGATTAATTTGAAGATAACGTAGTATAAAGAGTTCTATGAGCACTTTAACCAATATAGGGTTGGCGGTGGGGAGGGGACCGGGTCCATTTTTGGTTTCGAAAGATACAGGTTGACTCAGGAGATGTGGCCTTTTTCAGGGCGTTTTTTTTTTTTTTTTTTTTTCGTTTTTTCCTTCCCCCACCCATCCGTGGAAGTTTGACCTTGCTTGACCCCTTC
>JBBYHM010000004.1:4063223-4073425 GCA_038381775.1 Adansonia rubrostipa | reverse complement strand
TGAGATCCAGATGTCAATATGTTGTGCAATGATTAAAAAGTTCAGTACAGTAACCACATTCTACTTATTAAGATGCATATATTCGCACTGAACTACGGATTTCCATGCGGCAAACAGGGCACTTTGGCAGCAATTCCCGCTCAACGGATACAGCACAATGTTGGCAACAAACCAGATGCCCACATGGAATGAATGCAGACCATCTTCTCCCCATCAAGCAAATCACGCACAGCTCTCCATCTGGAACATCACCCGCCTCTTCATCCAAATCAATCTGCGAGGTGGAGTGATCAGTGGCAGCATTGGCTGTTTGCTGAAACCGTCTTAGCCGCCTTTCTTTCCATTTATTCCAGTTCCTGAAGGCAATTCATCAACCAAATTATCTTTACCTTTAACGAAGTGAACAAGGCAATCATGTAGTGCAAAGTTAAGAAAAGAATATGCATAGCTGCACTTTTTTTTTAAAATGGTCTACAACTTTTTTATAGGAGATAAATCAAATGAACCTTTCAGCAGTAAGAGAAAGAAAAAGAAAAACATTAGTCTAAAACAAAATACCTTACAAAAGCATAGCCAAGAATACCAATAGACAGTGAACCAAGGACAATACCACTCCATAACAGCATTTTTGTCTTGAAGGCAAGATCTAACAACATCTGATCTTTTGTCATGTCAGTTCTGTAGTTGCAAGCATGAAGAGGTTTGTAAGATATATGATTTGAAGCAATACAATTAACTTTAAGGTTAATCTGGACTATGGCCATTTTCAAGTCATTTTCCTTTTTATTCTTGCTAAGTAAATAATGGAACTGAGAATGCAATATGAAATTTTTAAGAAAAACAGCAACTAAATTACAATAGAGAAACAATAATTTTGCAACAGATCTAGGTTTTTCTATTTCACATTACAAGCATGAAAATTTGAAGCGGCCAAGTCCAAATAACAAATAAAAGATTTTAGGCATGGCTAGGCTTTTGGTTTTCGCATTATAAGTATGAAATTTTCCGAGTCCTCAAAGTAAAATATAAAAAGCTAACAGTACGCTGTCACTGGACCACTTACAGGAAAAAAGGAAGCTCCTTGCATGGCTTAATTTCAGGTACTCCTTTATTTAAACTGCAAATGCCAACAGCACTGATTTCCTTTCCCAAGGGAAGAATTTTCTCTTCATCAAGCAGACCAACCTTAAAGCAGATAAAATTATGATTTTCATACAGGTGAGCAGTCTATTTAACAAATGATGCAATGCCGCAATCAATAAGCAATGTAAATCTTTAGATTTTAGATTCAAAAGAAGTAATAAAAATTTTAATTTTTCTTAACTCACAGGGTATTCATCACCAAACAAAGCCTGAAGGAATGTATATGTCGAAGCATTGATAGGCTGCAATCGATGATAAACTACAGTAAGAGGCAGGGGATGCCTCGAGCCATCCATATTCACAACGATGAAACCAGATTGCGGCCATTGACAGCCTTCAACCAAAACGAAAGGAACCTGCAGAACATTAAAACAGGAAAAAGGACCAAAAGGAATATTAATATAACAAAAACGGAGAAAAAATTCCAATGCTTGAGCATAATAAACACACAAGAAAAGTTCTAATTGGACAGCATTAGACAACTAAAACAATTAAGCATAAAAATATCAATTTTTAAAATTACAGAAAAATTGAAAGTTTTGAACTTACTGTTCTCATTGAAGTTGACTCTTTTTTATCCCACGATCTCCCAATAACAGCACGTAAATCAGAAGTCCATCCAAACAATCCTCTCCATTCATGGTAAATATACTTGATTTTTTTAAAAAAATAATAATAAATAAAAAACTAGAACTTTAATAATCAGATTATATAAAAATAATCTTTAGGTCTAAGTCCTTACAGTTTGTGTTCTTTGGATAATAACGGCTTTATCTCCGGACTCTTGAGAAACGAGCACGTTATTCTTGAGGCTCTTCCAGCTTCGTCCATCAGCAACCGACTTAGCCTCGACGGCGCCGCGAATTACGACGATAGGTTCTTCGGTGGAATCCGACCTGTCGTCTTCGAGGAGGGAACGGAGGTCGTCCACGCGGAAGTATGGTGCACCACGAATTTTGCGGAGGGCCTTGGAGGTCAACTTGAACCGGAAGATTGTGCGGAAGGCGGCGTAGGCTAGGGCAGCACCTAGTACGGCGCCGTCAAATGACAGCGCTAGTTGGGAGATTAAGGACGCGAAGGCTTGTTCAATCGAGGACATATTGATGATTGTTTGGTTTTTTTTTTAAAAAAAAATTTTCTTCTACATCGGAGGTCACTTATCAGCGTTAAAACAAAGGGAACCGGCGCCTGCAGCTGAAGCAGAGAGTCTGATCGACCGCACGTGAAGCAAAATGACCCGCCTCTGCCAAGTTTAATTTACTTATGTATTTATTTTGGGTGCAACAAGAGGTATTTATTTGAATATAATAAATTATTTATAAATTGATAAAATTTAGAAAAAAAATGTTATTTTAATCTGATAATACCATTAATGAAATAAAATCTCATTTTATTTGTAAATTCTTGCTGTAAATTCTTTTTAAGAATTATAACCGGTACACCTTAGGGGCAAAAATATATATATATATATATATATATATTGAAAAGAAAATAAAGTACGTTTTAAAATTTTATTTATATATGTATTTTTTTAATGAATATTTTTTTAAAGTAAAACACATATTTATCTTTATTTTTATATTTTTATTAATATTTTATTATTTATTTTATATATTTTATATCATTTGATTTATGATATCAATTAAATTAAAAAACTTTATTTACAAGATGGAAGGAAGAAAAACATGCTTTAGAAAAAGGAAAAAAAACAGTTTTATATATAGTAAATTTTTTAAGATGGAATTAGTAGTTTTTAGCAAATCGATATTCCTTTAAAAAATATTATACAAAAATTTAAAAATATCAATCTTTTTATTTTAGTAGCATAAATTATGAATTTATTTAATGATATGTTGAGTAAATCAATTTGAAAGTTTAAATTTATATTTTTGTTATTATATAAATTTTTAAAATAAAATATATATATTATATATAAATTAATTAAGATTCAATATAATTATATAGATATAAAAGAATAAATCTTAAATTTATAAATATGTATAAATATTTTAAATTTATTATTAAATAGGCAACCTACAAACTTATAAATATTATATTTACGTATATTTTATTATAAGATTATATTATTTTTTAATTTAAATTTATTGTTTGAAATATAAATTTTTAAAAATAATTTTTTTTTAAAATTTAGTAATTGAATAGGTGATATTTAACTTATAACTTTAAATATTTTTATAATTAGAATAAAGTATATAACAATTCTAGCCAATTGCTAGTTTAAACGACATATATTATATCCTGCTGGGAAACTTAATGAAGATTGTGGGTTTAAAAAAATTTAAATGCGTAATTTCTCCCACGTGAGTTAATTAAATAATAATTAGGGGTTTAGATTAGACTGGGATGGTTAAAAAATATATATTATAAATAAGTTGTTGCTGTTCTTTAAAGTTCAAACCCGACCCGAGTAAGTCCTCTCCTCCGCATTTGCTACCCATTCAATCGACTTTCCGAAGTTTGAAGGCTTTCGAATCTCTCTCCCTCTTTATCCTTATCTCATCCTCTGCAGGGGAAACTGCTGAAATCTCTGCTATTGTCGACCTCTTTGCGAAGGTAATTTCACATCTTCTTTCTCCGACTAGGGTTTTCTTTTGTTTTTGATTTTAGATCCTTTTCTTTTTTGTTTCGTTAATTTTACTTGTTTGAAAGCTGAGAAATCAAGCTTCATGGATTGGGAATCGAATCCCCCATTATTTGTGACATTAACTTTCTGATATTGTGGGGGTGGGGTGAAGGGCCTAGCGAAGGCAAATGGCAGAAGGGGAAGAGGACATGCCGAGGGATGCTAAGATCGTCAAGTCACTGCTGAAATCAATGGGTGTCGAGGACTATGAACCCCGCGTTATCCATCAGTTTCTCGAGCTGTGGTATCGCTATGTCGTCGATGTATTGACGGATGCACAGGTCTACTCTGAGCATGCTGGGAAGCAAACCATCGACTGCGATGATGTCAAGCTCGCTATTCAATCCAAAGTCAACTTCAGCTTCTCGCAACCCCCACCCAGAGAGGTAATTTTGGTCAAAAACGGTTTTTTCCCTACTTGACGTTTAACAAAATTGTTTTGAATTCTATAGCTTTTGATCAATTTAGTGCTAAAATAACATAAATCTTGTATTTTTGTTCCTTCCCCATCTCTTATTACCATCTTTTCCCTTTCTTTCTTCAGTGACAGTTGATTATCATGTTTAGATTGTGAAAATATTTTATCTTTGATGTTGTTAGGTGCTATTGGAGTTGGCAAGAAATAGGAACAAAGTTCCATTGCCAAAGGCAATACCGGGACCTGGTATTCCCCTCCCACCTGAGCAGGATACATTGATCAAGACGAACTACCAATTTGCTATCCCCAAGAAGCAACCTGCTCAGGCAATGGAAGAGACAGAAGAGGATGAAGAAAGTGTTGAACCTAATTCCTCGCAAGAGCATAAGACTGATATGCCACACCCAGCATCTCAAAGAGTATCATTTCCTCTCAACAAGCGATCTAAGTGAGGATTCTTTTTCTGTAAGATGTTTCAACAATCCTTTTGTGTAGGGATATATGCAATGCATGAAGTTTTATCATTATAAAGAAATGAAGAAAAAGGTTGATGTTTCATCTGTTATCATTGACTGAATGTAATGGATCATTGTAATCGGATCGAAATTTCTTCTTCCAGTGGTGGTGTTAATGTTGTTCACACCTAGTTCGATCTCTTTCTGGCAATTTGGGCACAATTTTTGTATTACGCTTATAATTTGAATGCTTGGCTTTAAAGGATTTGAAGTAAGGATAGGGCAATAGAGAACTTTGAAAAGAAAGGTCTTGGCCGGACAAATAAGATATCCAGGTCTTTTTCCTCTTGTTTCCTTGTCGTGAGATTCTAATCCATATCCCGAAGTAACGGCCATCAGACATATTAGATTTTTAGCTGTTTAACATGGACGAAAAGGAAAATCTGTTTTGGGAGTATGTAAATAAAATATACAATTGCATTAATAGACGAGGAAACTATTGAGAAATCAATCTTGAATTCTTCGTTGAATCCAGTGAAGTCAATGTTTCCTAGTAACAGAACCATATAGCTTTGTTCTGTAGAAATTTCATTTATATACAAGGAAAACCCATTGCTTTATTTTTTTTTTTGGGGGGGGGGGTGGTTAGCATAAAGAAACGATAGAAAAGGGTCAAATTCTTGTGGCAACCATATTACTAGCTGGAGTCCCGGTAGTCGAAACAGGGAGACCTCGGTTGTACATGCGTTGTATCTCTTCTCTGTACTCTGTTAAAGACTTGTCAGGAATGGCTGGTGTTAATTCCACCACATCACCCATCTTCAGCCTGCATGTAGCGTCGCTCACTGGCTCATTGTTCAGCCGTGGCCTCAATTCTTCCTTGACAGGGAGCCCATACGGAGACCATCTTGAGTTTCCCCGCCCAGCTCTTTCCAGCAAATCCATCACTGTTGAGTTTGCAGGAAACTCTTGCACCGACATCTGCGACATTCATGAACATAAATATTCAGACCAAATTTCTGATAAATGCAAAGATAATAGATTAAAAAATGTAGGGAATGCAGCTACATTAATTGCTTTTCTGTAAGTAAAATGGAAGCCCCCAAAGCACACAAATTTGATTATCATATAGGCTATGGTACAGGCTCAACTCCCATGCTTGCTTAAAAGTATGGGTTCGGATTTGTCTTCCATTTCAATGGAAAGATAACATTCAAGTATGCAGCACAAAATGACCATGCCAACTTGAAAGCAATAAAGTGCCATTTAAGAAACATACCTTATCATTTTCAATCACCATAACAAAGACAGGCCCATCCTGGCTGCAGCGAGGCTTATAAGAAAATAGGCAATCATCCGAATGAGTAGGAAAGGTGCAGGGTGGTTTGACAGAATCAGTGTAGCCAATTGAAGATTGGTCCTTGCTCATTGTTTCACAGTGCCAAGTCACAACCCATCGAGCCCACTCAACCATCTGAAGAACGAATGAAGAGTGCTTACAATCACCCTCCTTGTATCTCCAATGTGCTGCAAAGCCAAATTCAGCCTGCAAATGCATCTCCTTTGTTCGAATTTGAACTTCAAGTGGAATCATACCTTCACTCATCACCACCGTGTGCAAGGACTGATACCTGCATTTTTAGAACGAACTTCCGCATATTTAGATTGCATCTAAGAACAATACCAGAACATATTAAGCTATACCATACCCATTAAATTTAGGGTGAGTTATATAGTCCTTCAGCTTTCCAGGTTCTTCAGACCACAACTGGTGAACTACTCTCAAAGCCTCATAACAGTCTTCCTCATTTTCAACAATTACTCGTAGTCCATGAATATCATGGATTTCATCCATGGTCAACTTTTTCCTGCAAAAAACAACATAACATCACATCAACAATGTAAATTTTATTAAACAATTGAACAACAAGAAATAGGGATATCATAAAAAAATCATTTAGATCCCACCACAACCTGATGAAATATGTTGCTATAATCAAACAAATAGATAGTCACACTACATTAGATACTGAACTTATGTCATTAAAAATAATCTCAGAGATTGACTTATAGCCTTATAGGACATGCTAACTTGACTACTTCAATAATAACTGCTTTGTGAGTTGCAATTCAAAAAAAGGCACCACTGCAAAGCATGAATCTTCACAACAAGAATGATCACTTTCTTTCTCACACTAAAATCTAGCAAGACAGTTACGGCGTACTCACCCACCCTTTGCTTACTCAGTTGTCGACCGAATTCTAGAAAGAAATTTCCCAAAACATGTCCCTAGTCTTTCTTCTGAGAAAAGATTACAAGAAAGAGTATTTTTCTAGTTTAATGTGCCAAAAAAAAAAAAGTAAGACTTTCCAGCTTTTATTTTAAGAGAAGCAAGCTTATGTTATGGTTGACTAACTTAACCTTGAGTTCAACTAGTTAGACATGCAGACGACAGCACATGTGTGTGTGCCTGTGCAAATGTCTCTCAATGAAAGTCATGCTTGGGAGTGAATGTGCATGTAAAAGAATCTCTCCATGTTCCTCAGCCTGCCATGGGTGTTTAAGTGTGCATGAGAGAGAGGTAGAGAGGGATAACATACTTCAACATCTTTGAATAAATGCTACATAAGCTTTTATGTCGTCCAGAGAGAACATGATAAGTAATTTCTTTATCCTTAAGAGCTCTCTCGAGTTTCTCTATAGCAGAAGTGATCATTGCCTCATCAAAGGAGTCCACAAGTCTAGAGGACAGTTCTTTGTGCTGATCTGGATTGAGATGCTTGAAACATAGATTCTCTAATTGCTCCTTCCAACTAGAGATTCCTAACCGATTGGCCAAAGGTGCAAATATTTCCAAAGTCTCCTTAGCAAACCTCTGTTGCTTGTGTGAAGGTAAAGAATCCAGTGTTATCATGTTATGCAACCGATCCGCCAACTTAATGAGAACAGCTCTTGCATCTGCCATGGCAAGGAACATGGTGTGCAGACGATCTGCTTCAACACTTTTGCTCGCTGTATTATTTTCTCGTGCTAGCTTACTCAGATGGCTAAGCTTGGATACCTATATGATTTATATAATGATAGAATAATTAGAATCTTAAATCTCGCTTCTTTATTCAAAAGAATATTGATTGCTATAATGCCAGAAATTTACAAGGAATTTAACGCAAACCAAGTGGCAGCCATGAACATGCGGTCCATAATGCTCTAGATTGGGGAAGCTTATACCTAGATATTTTAATTTTAACTAGGAAATGAAGTTCAAACTAAAACTGCAGAGTAATATATTAATTGAATTACCAAGAGAAACAACAAGAACAACACATCCTGCAATGAATATCCAATAGCCCTGTGTTTTGTCATTACAACCTCACTCACAATCATTTCTATCAGCAACCATAATAAAGCAACAACTATTAGCCCAGTTCAAATAAAGTAATGGACAAATTCTAATCATATGCATATCCCTGTCCTATAAGATGAGAAATTAACTAAATCTGACATCACAAATAGTCCTTCATAATTGCACCATTAGGTTGCCAATTGAATAAACCAAAAATTCCAATGCAAGACAAGATTATCTAATTCGGGTTGGTAAAAGAAATCAATCAACACAAAACACCAAAGAAATTCATATCTCTTACCCCTCCAACTAAATCAGCAATCCCAGCACCAAATGTCCTAAAAATATAGTCATAGCTCAAGAATGCATCATCAACGGTGTCATGTAAAAGGCCGGCAGCAACTACTGTGGAGTTCGCACCAATGGATGCCAACAACACCGCTGTTTCTACACAATGTTGCAAATAAGGATCGCCACTCGCACGCATCTACAGACAAAGAAATTCATATTAGCCTTTGAACAATGAGAGACAACAAAGCATCAAGAACTAAACATTGATTTCTTCGTTTTTACCTGTCCTCTATGCGCCTTCTCGGCTTTATAAAATGCCTTGACTACGACATCTTCAGAAAAGATTTTGTGCCTAATTTGCGCACCTAAAAGCAACTCTTTAGCATAACGATCTGAATTCACTTCCTCCACGAAATTATCCTCCATAGTGAATGGTAATTCATCAACACAACCAATACTTTGCGCCTCAAAACCTGGGGAATCATAATGAACACAAGACCCTAATGCACCCCTAATGAATCCATTGAACAATCGATTAGTCCCAGCACGAAAAGAGCCCCGAAAATTCCCGTCCCCAGCCTTTTCACGAACAATTCGCATTGGAGGGCTGCTGCTACTACAGGTAACAGGGCCCTGAAACACCGATACTGGGCTCTGATTGGTTTTCAAAGAAGAACCACCGAATTTACTTGATGAGTAACATAATGAACTGCTTAATTCCTTCAATTCTTCCCCTCTATGAGATCCTAAATCCTCTCCCCCACCGCTAGAAAAGCTTGACTTTACCGAAGTTGAGGAGAAAAGACATGAAAGGCCACCAACAATGGGTCTCTGAGAAGAAGAGGAAGCCGTTGTCGAGGAAGTCGACGAGGATCTTGAATTCAAGTCGAAATCGTAGGAAGCGTGAGAATTGACGTTGACCTGGGGCGGCGTGGAACACACGCTGCTCGGCGGACTCGCGTAAAGAGCTATTGTTGAAACCGCCATGGCTTACGAACAAACCAAGATCGATTCCAAAAAGAAATGGTTTTATATTAATTAAATATCAAAGCCCAGTTCCTCCAGGGAAACAACAAATTTTCTCGGACACCAAACAAAACCACTAATTTTCCCCAGAAAAAAAACCAAAGCCAGAAATTTTCAGGACCCAAACAAATTCCGCAATGATACAATATATTTTGATTTTCCCCCAGAAAACCCAACAATTTTCTCAGCGTAAGGATCTTTTCTACAATCAAAAGCCAATGAATTTGTTAAAAGAGACCCAATTGGAATCTCAAGAGTAAGTTCCAAAAAGCAATGAAATTTCTTTGGTTCAACACGTATATTTATATGATATTATTTACATACACACACACACAGAAGATAAAAAGCAAAGAATCAAAAGGAAGAAATTGTTTGAAGGGAAGAACTTCTAAACTATAATATTTACAAATATACAGGCAAATTTTCTACTTAGAAATTGACGAATTACAGAACATAAGAAAATATTTCCTTTTTTTTTTTTTTTGAAAAAGAGAGAGTCAAAGAGGCTCGGTTTGTTGAAACGGAAGCTTGAAAGAGAGAGCTTTCCTCTCTTCTTCTTTGATTTTTCCTTTGCCAACTCTTTTTTTCCCCCTCTATTTTTTGGTTTTTCTGAGTTTTTTTCGTTGTGGAAAATTGCTTGCGGCCAGGAAACGGAAGAGTTAAATCACTAAAGTACCATTGGGAATTAACGGAATTAACTGGATGGGACAAATCTCCAGCTTTGCTTTTCGTTTTGGATAATCTGGATTTTTGGTTGATTAAAAACTGATTTAAGGTTATACTGTTGTGGTGCTTTGTTTTAAGTAAATTTATTACGGAAATAAATAATGAAAAAAATTATGTATAAATGACTCTTATACTTTATTATTTGAATGTAAATT
>JBBYHM010000004.1:4029791-4040506 GCA_038381775.1 Adansonia rubrostipa | reverse complement strand
CTGGTTAAAATGATATTAAAAGAAAGAAACATACAATTAATGAGTTATTTTTTTCTTAAATTTAATAAAAATAATAAGTTTTTAAATTAATAATTAAATAACCCTTAATCTATAACGCATTAGTTGCGCAAACCCTTTATTAAAATAATAACCTTAAAAATTTACTTAAAACACGTTATCGAAAACTTATAACAACACCAACAACTGACGTAAGGCTAACAAAAGATGTTGTCAACTAGTACTAGTTTAGATTCTTGAAAATCGCTATTTCAAAAGGATTTAGGTGTATAATTTCCGCACCAAGTTAATTAATTAGATAGTTGTTAAGACAAGATTATAAAGTAAAAAAAATGATAATTATTCGTAAATCAATATTAAATTTTTTTTAATTTTATAAATGATATTAAAAATTAATCAAATGTTTTATTTAATTTTTAAATATACAATAAGAATATGTGATAATTTTTAATCTGTTTATAGAATTTAAAAAAACAAAACTCTAAAATTAATATACCAAGTAATATAAAAAATACCAACGAAAAGATTTAAAGTTTTCGTTTCCTCTATTTTTGTTTTATTTTGTTTATTGCAAATACTCAATTTTATAATTAAAAAAAAAACATTTATCGTTGAACTATTTAATTAATAATAAAAAAGTAAATTTCTCAATAATATCACGTTACTATATTTTCTTTGGAATTATTTATTATTTCATTTAAATATATAAACAGCAATTTTTAACATGTAAATAAAAACTCTCCCGTGTAACTAACCGTACTTTTTAAAAATAATTTTTAATATTATAATATTTTTAAAATAATAAAATAAAATTTTATATTTAATTTGAACACGAAAAATTTAAATATTTATTCAGCCAAAAAAAAAACACTTTTCGGTGATTTAATTATTCAAATTAAGTGGAAATGCTGATGTGTTCGATTTATTTTTTCCATTCCGAAATGATCGCTAATACGAATAGAACAAATAAATAAGGGATATACCGATACGGAACTTATTCCGATTGCATCTTCACCTCTCCAATAATTAAACAAAATAAATAAGCCACTTGTCACAATTTGTGGGTGTAAATTATTTTTTGCTGACATCAGGATCAAAGGTGACGAGATAATTGTTAGCATCATCGCTTGTGTAATTAATTAAAAAAACTTGTTTACGTCAATTTTGATTTTTTTGATCGTATATTTTATTTTTTATTTGTAATATATTTTAAAGGTATACATTATTTTATTAAAATTTAATGCATTTATTATGTCAAAATAACTACATAACATGTTACAATGGATCAAACAATTTCTCCGTCATATAATCCCAATTTATCTGTTATTATCTAAAAATAAATATAAAAAATGTTATGAAAACTTAACTGTTTAGACGTGTGGAAATGTTTCCTAGAAAAATATTGCATCCTTAAAGTGATGCATCACCTAATAGTTATTAGAATTTGGTATACTCACCATGAGAGTGATAATTGATTATTAAAAAAAGTTATATGGATTTTTTTTATAAGATTTGTTTTTTTTATTTATTATTAATAAATTGACCAATTGAGTCCAGTGATATCGAATCAAATGATATTAATTTAATCGAGAAAATGAAATACAAGTTTAAGTTAAATTATAAAAAGTTTATAAAATAAAGGATTAAAATATCATTTGATATAAAATTTAAATATTTTTAATTAATTTTATTTTTAAAGATATTAACACATAAAATTATCACTCCCTACTTTAAATAACTTCTTTTTTTTTTTTTTTACACCAAGTGATGGGTGTACAAAAATCCAGTATATATATGAGTGAATAGTTTTCTATTAAAATTTAAAAAGGTCATCGATTTTATATTTATTGTTGATAGTTTATTTAATTTTTTAAATTTTATTAATTGAGTTGCTATCACATCATTATCTCAATTGATTTATTTATAAGAAAATGATGGTAAAAACTTTGTAATAATTATATAAAAATTAAAAATAGCAAGAAACCTTTACATTTATATTAATAACATTTTTAATCGAATTTGATATTTCAAATCAAATTATATTATTTAGTTAAAAAATCAAAAAAAAAATGTTGAAAGACAAAAATTGTAAAGATTAATTTTTACCAAATACAAGACACACCAGGGTTGACTTCTCTTCTTTTATTTTTTTGTCAGCAAAAGTTTATTTTTCAATCTTTGTAGTATAGTCAAAATTGTATTTTAATACCAATACTACTAAATTGAGTATTTTTATCTTTGTACATTTGAAATTAGAACAAATAAAAAAGATGTTAATGATATTAAATAAAATTCGTTTTAATGGTGATGGAGCTTTGCAACATATGGCGTGTAAAATTTGGTTTTGGATGAAAATCAAGTTGAAATAATAATTTATGCATCATATTTTATAAAGTATGATCACTATTTAAACGGATTTCATTTAACATTGTTAAAAATTTTGCATGTTTGCTCTAGTTTCAAATGTATAAAAATAAAAATGCTTTGTTTAATATTAAAAGAACTAGAATGCGTATGTTATTATAGTAGAAATACTATAAAAAGATATTTATCTTTTTTTATCAATTATTGTTCAATACATTCGCCAACATAATTCATATATATAAACTACACTTATCAATTATGAAAATCATATTTATAAATAATTATTAAAATAATATTAAATAATAATAAATAAAAAGAATCTTAATCCGACGCATCAAACATAGCCTAGCAAATCTCCCATATCATATGAACCTTCTGGAAGTCCAAATACCCTTTTTACGGTAAATACCATCTTCTCACTAACTAAAAGCCCAAATATGCTAATTTTATACCAAAATTTCCGACATCGGCACTTCGGTGCGAGCAAAAATGCTTCACAATCCCATTACGAACTCCTGTAGTCTTTCCCACGACGAAACATTGAAATTAAGGCAAGGTGATGGCTTCTTCGATTCCTCATTGCTGACGACAGGATAAGCTCATGGCGCTAGTCTCTTTCCCTATCAGTCGTGATGACAGAGCAAAGCCCTTAAATCCTCCCTGATCAGCAAACAAGACGAAACTAGCTGATATTGTGGAATCAACCAGCTTATGATAAAAGATTTTCCGCCACCATATATCACTTTTGTTTCCTTCATCTTTATTGCTGCCAGCTTTAGCGCATCAACATCAAATTAAGCCATTTTGCTAGCCAAAATTTAGGTCCACCCCCACTCCCCCCCAAAAAAAATCTTAACATAAATCACCAATGGGCATACTTGTGCATTTAAAAGCAACTAAATCAAAAGTGTCAGCGGAGAGCAATAACAATATCAAAGGCTATACACGCAGCGAAGTCAACCCAGAAAACCAATGTCATGGTAATGAAGGAAAAATATTATATATATATATATATATATATATATAATGGCAAAACGAAGGGAAAATATTCACCTAGGCCGAATGCCAACTCTCTTGGCCCAAAAGGGTCCAACATGTGTCTTGTGATCCTGGGCTTTGCAACTTCATTGCGTTGTAATGTTATGATGCAAATATTGAAATATTGAATTTGGGATGACAATATGTTGTAATAACAGGCGCCAACATCGGTCCTTATTTAGTTGACCTTTTTGCTCCGGCATTGGATCAAAGCCAGGCCGGTCTCACATTGTAAAAATTAGTAAAAGCACATTATTTAAATTCCCATCTCTTAAATTTGAACCTTAATTTAATTGCACAATAATAATGTTATGATACAAAAAGTATGCTTACCAGCTCTATTCTATATACCCCCTAGCTTAAAATTAGTTAATATATCCATTGCTGACGGCTATTAGACGCCAGCTCAAAGGTCTAATGAATTTATATATACCTAAGTTTTGATTAAAAATAAATAAATTTGAGCCCATGATTCCGGTTTTAGATCAAATTGAAACACTGTTAGGAACGCCCCTGCATGTTACCCCAGGTTCTGAGCTAGGTGCAAGCAGCTCATATGGCAACACCCCAGCTCCACACCTGTTCTTGAGGCTAGGATCAGCGTTCCTTTTCTCAATCTCCTTTTCTATCCGTCTGATCTCGGCCGAAAACCCGTAAAATGCGTCGATTATCTCGGCATCACCTGTCCAAATTGATGGATGCTGTCGCTCCCCTAAGTATTCCTCGTCAGGCGAGTGTGTCGACAAGGTGTCGACCACAGCCATGAATTTGGTAGCTTGTAATAAACTTGGCAATGCTGATAGGAAATATTTTTGTGGATCAGCCAGGAAATTAGCATACTCGGGGTCATTTTCTTCGGGTATTAATCTCCTCATTAGAGGTGGACGGTTAGGCACATAACCACCGTAAGGATACTGTCCAAAGTTAAGTGCAGCATGTTGGGCTGATGCAAGCCAAATAATGGAGGTGAGGATGGAGACTAGATCATCTGGGGTGTTCAATGTTGGCCACCAGTCCTCGTTGCTGAGATCAGCATGGCCAACATGGACAGACTCATGGTACCAGGATTGTAGCTCTCTGTCATTGGAAATTAGGCTTGAATTCGGGTAGTAACGGTTCACGTAGGATCTAACCCAATTCTCGAGAGCATTCCATATTAGTAGCCCGTCCGAGGCATATGGATAGTCTTCAATCAGGAGCTTTAGACCATGTGGCTGAGTTGGGTCAGGAACTGCAATTCCCCTGTACAATGAAAGGACAATTCTTATGTTAGATTCACTTAAAAGATTTTCGTTCGTCAAATGTAGCAAAACATAAATTTCATGTTAAGAAAGAACTCAGGGCCCTTGTGAAAAATTGTCCATATGTTCCCATTGATCTGCTGTTGAAGTTGAATTATTTGTTTTGTTTTCCTCTGAAACCGAATTCTTTTCCCTATTTTCAATGTTTATAAAAAAAAAAAATGAAAGATTACTCAGTATTTACCTGCGGATTAGATCAGCAGGTAGGCCCTCCTTGTCAAAGCGCCAATGCTTCTGATAAGCTGCAGCACTTATCTCCATGCAGTAGCGACCAGGAGTGAAGCAGTACTCGATAACACCATCAGCATTGATCAAGCTTTGGCGAGCTAGAGCGTTAATCTCTAGTGTATATCTCATATGTGGATCCAGAAGCTTGAAAATTGGGTGCATGGCGCTTAATTGCCTATGTGCCGCCAGTATAAAGGGCTCCATGCATGCATGTGTACGTAACCTATTAGACCATCAAAAACAATTCAGTTATTTAAGCTTATGAAAGCCAAACCAATACAGTTTGATGTTAAGAAGTTTACGGTCTTACCAATGGTTAACCAACTGGTGAACTCCAGCATCATTGGAGCAAACGTGAGCCTTAGCAAGCTGCCAAATCCAATTTGTAGTTGCATCAACAGGAGGCGTGACAACGCGCTTGGATCGGGAACGTGGTGCAGTGTGTGGGAGGCTTAGTTCAATGGCGATTGGCTTGAGAGTCCCACTAGGAGTCAAGAAAAATATGGTACGAGTAGCATATGATTTTCGCCCATCGAGTGCATTTATCCGATCAAGAAATGGTAGAAAAATGTCATGATAGTCCACTATAAACAACTTGTTCTCTTCCAAGGCCTAGAGTTAAATTCACCAAATACAAGAAAATTAACATCGAGCTTTATATGGTAACTAAGAACACTACGATTTGATAAAAATTTAGCATAAGATTTACCTGTTGAACAGTCATTCCATTAAGCTGGCCCACTATGTGCTCTTCTTTGAGGGCAGATTCCTGTGGACCATAGATTTCAGGATCGAGCTCGCTTACTGGTGGAAAAGCTGTAAGTCTCTCGATGTTGACAGGGTTGACACCTGCCAATGCTTGACGGCCAAACTCGTCATCTCGCAACCAAGCAAACTTGTCCTCTGCACATGTGGATCACATGCTGATATTAGCAAAGCATTCATAAAAAGATTGTTTGGATATGGAAAGCTTTTTGATTCGTAAACGAAATGTACTCACTGGAAACAACTTTCGGTGTTTCATATTTGAGAAGTCCTTCGCTAGATTCTTGTATTTTGTTGACCATTTTTGGAAGTGGAAGGTTCTTCACGATTTCTTCTTGTAAACCTAATTTGAGGAGGAGCCCTTCTTTATAAAGGCCATCAATGTCGGCAAACGAGTTTATATCGCGGTTATAGGCTGAAATGCTGGCTTTCAACTGCGGCAACAAGTTGTGAAGCACTGCTCTAAGCCTCCCAGCTGAGAAAGCGTTCTGCTTTGACTCCTCAAATTGTTCATCTCTTGGCACGTAGATTGGCAATGGCTTCTCAACTCTTCTCTCTGCTTGCATGTCTGCAATTTATCAAAAAAAAGAAAGGGAAAAGAGTTAAATCCCAAATTTTTAATTTTATTATTTAGTTGGAAACTAAGATAGTGAGATTAAAATTAGTATTCCAAGTCCAAATTAAGGTGAAAATTTCTTTAGAAAAAGTAAAGAAATTAAGAATACGGCTATGGAGCATGGACCACTGATTCTGGTCACCAACTTTTTTCAGAAATCGACAATCACGAAATGGTGCTCCATTGATAAAGAAATTTGCCACAATTATATTCATACCATCCCTTAAAGTCATCTAGATTTGGCATAAGAATCTGGAAAATGGTATCAATGAATATAAATTTACCTGTATCAGTAGGAAGACGCCCTGTGCGACACCGTCTTGGGTAAGGAATGTTTTGACCTCCAAGCGTTGGCCGAGCAAAATCAGTTCCCCTGTCCGGATTTCCCAAGTCATTGTATACATCGAAGTCGTAAATCCTGTCCGAGAGTTTCCTGACACCTTTGCCATTGCCCCTCAGATCCCTTAGCTCCTTTTCTCTTAATGCTATAAGACCTTTCGGTGTCTCGCTGGGTAAATAAGGCTGGCACAAAGAAAGGGCAACTAAATATCAGAAAAAAAAAAATCATATTTGAAAACAACTTGTCATCGTACAGAGCACAACATTAAATAATAAACATAGGCTGTTCAAATCACGCAGGTCATGCTTATAGATAAAACCCAACATTGACTATGTAATAGCTTCGGACTAAGACCCCTTGCCGCCTGATGGCTATCTAATTTAAAGGAAATTAATTGCGTGTTCTTTTCTTCTTTCACTTTTCTGGTTGACACTCACGTCCATAATTAATTTTAACCCTATGGTATTCGAAACTTTTCGTTTCTTTTAAGTACTTGTACCGGACAGTCCAAATTATTACAATAATAATTTTATTTAAATATAATTATAAAATATAAAAATAATTTTTAATATTTTTTTAAATTTGAATCGTGATTCGACTTACATCATAAATACTTTTATCTTTGAATATATAAGAAAATTTTTAAAATTAAGCATTATTACTATTAGACACTCAATTCTAATCCAAATAACATAATTGTAATTTGAAAACCACCTCCAATCCTAGTAGTAACAGAATATACATATATGAAAGAGTCGCGGTTCATTTTCTTCGTCATATTAACTTACTACCAAACCAATAATATAATGTAAAAAAACTAGCTCAAAAAGTGTTTTTGACTTGTGAAAATAATTAAAAATGTAGGCAAGAAAAAGGATGAAATGAAATTTCAGTATCAGTTATAGCTCTGACTGGTTCAATTTTGTCGTTTGATGAATGTTCAAAAGCTTAAAAATATAATGTTTTGACCTCCATACTTTCTCATTGAACAGTTGTCAATTGTCAAGAACTCACCCCCCCACGCCACAAACAAACCAAAAGGGTGAATCTAACTGGCATCGTAGGAAAAAAAAGTCTAAGCATTTGAAAAAACAGAAAACGAAGAGGGATTTGAGAGTTTTCATGAATCAAAACGGAAACAATAAATTGATGTTAAAAAAAAAAAAAGAAAAAGCGAGCGTTACCAAAGGAAAATAAGGTAAAAGATGAGGCGTTGGATGGGTTGTAATAATACCTGATTAGAGAAGAAAATCCTTTTTCCAGGATGATCTTTGTTGGATTGTACCCAGGAGTTGCATGGAAAATGCAGTGGACCGCATGCAAATCCTTCAATGGTGATGCTTTCCAGGAAAAACTCCTTTTGGTGCTTGTTTGTCACCGTGATTGCCCCTGGCACCCCGAAGTTTGAGTCCACTGTAAATTCAGCCGTGTAATAAACCCTCTCCGCTTTAACGTTTGCTTTCTTGGACCAATCTTTCAACACTGCTTCACTGCTTTTCTTTGGACCCTTGGTTTCTTCAATACAGAAATTAAAACAAAAAAAAACCCAGAATTAGACAAAAAGTTTTTGAAGTACAAAAAGATCATGGGCAGTTTTTGGATCAAATTTCGCACCAGAAAGCCGAAAATGGAATAATCAGTCACCCAAATAAAGAAAACCCAGAGATTTGGTACAAATGATTTCCTTTTCAGAAAAAAAAAAGTATGAACACTCAAAGAGAAAATTCAAAGAGAAGCAAAAGGACTTACTAGGATCTTCCTCGGTGCTGATGAGTTGCAAAACGACATTCCTTCCAATCATGTCAGTAAAAGCATCCAAATGCTTCACTAAGGTCTCTTTAAAGTCTTCCTTGTTCTTATTCCTGACAGTTACAGCGGCTCTGACCTTAAACTTAACAGCTTCTTCCTTCTGATCAGGCACGGCCTTTATCAAATCTTCACTAATGGCAGACACGACACGAGCCTTGGAAACTCTCCTCAAATGCACCCTCCTTGGCTCCAATGGAACCAAGACAGGGTTAACCAGTTGCAGGAACCGGTTCTGCTGCTTCTGTTGGAAACCAATTGCATTACCAGAACAATTCAGAAACACTTTTGATGTAGATACAAATGATGATCTCTCGATCAAAGAACAACCCATAATTTCTTTAGCCAGTGCCATTGTTTGCTAGTATTAAATTTCCCTCCCTAATCCCTATTTCTCAGCCTAAAACCAGTTTCTTTGTTTTCGTCAGAGTTCTTGTTTATGAAAAAAAGAGAACTGGAATTTTGATGAGTTTCCCCTGTCCTTTTTTCCTATTTATATACAAAGACAGGGTGTTTGGAGAGTTTTGATTTTGTACTCTGTTTTTCTCTCACCGTCCACACGTTTTTTCAAATTTTTTTTGGTTGTGAATTTAACATCAGCTGCCGCTTTGAATTTTTTTTACACTGTTCTTTTTTTATTCATTCAATTTAGAAATCAAAGAAATTAGGCTACTGAGTCAAAACGAGTTCCAGCTTACCGAGTAAACCACGCGGTTGGGGAAAGCAATGAGAAAGAGCGGAGCCGGAGGGGTAGGATTACTGAAATGACATTTATCTCCTTGTCTTGTTTAAAATATGGCAATAGATTGCTTTGTACCAAAAAGGTGAATTAAATTACAATTAAATACTGTCCAAAACCATAGTTATTTGTATTACTCTTATGTTTTTCTTTTTTTTTTCCTAAACGTACCAAAATTATGTTTTTTTTATTGAAGCGTTTGATCCTTAAAGAAAGACAATGATTAATAAGTAATTTTGTATTGATATTATAGGATAAGGTTATGTCGAGTTTAGTATCTATAATCAAATATATAATTATTAATTTTTTTAAAAAAATTATTAATTATATTATATTCATATTGAATTTAAATCTTTCAATTACCTATCCCCGAAATCAAATTAAATCCATTGATAACTTATAATCTTACCAACCAAGGAAAACTTTGACAAATAACAATGTGATATGGAGGAAATTAATGGCCACGTGTAGGA
Source organism: Adansonia rubrostipa (assembly GCA_038381775.1). Taxonomy (NCBI): domain Eukaryota; kingdom Viridiplantae; phylum Streptophyta; class Magnoliopsida; order Malvales; family Malvaceae; genus Adansonia; species Adansonia rubrostipa. Next base: position 4,030,818 of record JBBYHM010000004.1, on the reverse strand, counting down.
CCAACTTATTCCGTAGGAAAAGATTGCGGAAACATGTATCAATTTTGGTTGCATATTGGACTAAAGACGGATTTGACAAAACAAGAAAAGGACTAAATCAAATATATTTACTTTGTTTTAATATTTTCTTCTTTTTCTTTTTTATTTTCTAAACAAAGAGGTAACCCATACAAAACAATTATAATTACATCTAGATTTGTTTAAAGATTTGATTTTAAATATAATTTTTCTTAATTTAGATTAATATACATTATTATTTAATAATAAAAATATATTTTTAATTTAATTATAAAATGTATAAAAATTAATATAAAATATTTTTTAAAAAATTTTATTAATTCAAGAATAATAATATTAGGACTTAAATTAAAATAAAAAAGCAAAAATTTTGTAACCATGACCTAGCATAATTTATGGACACTTTTATAGTTTTACTTGCATCAACAAATTTAATATTACCTATTACATATAATTGGATAATGAATTGATTAGTGATTTTTATCGTATTAAGTAATGAATTTAATATTTTAAAGAAAAATTTAGTATAGCTCTTGGAGAGACTCGGTAACCATATCAATGTTGTACATTATATATGTTTTAATGAGCAGGACTCATAATTTTGATCAAGAACATATATATATATATATATATATATATATAAGAATAATAAAAACACACGATCAACATCCAAATTAACGAAGTAATAACATCAAAATTCTTTTATAAAAAAACTATAAACTAGTTTAGTTGTATGTATATTCATATTCCAATTAAACTTGGAAATTTACTACAAAATTTTTTTTTTTAAGCGTGAAAGAATTAAACGCAAAATAGAGCCACAAATATCTTCAATTTAACACAAAATTCTAAGGACAAAAAAAACAAACAAACAAATAGGTTTGCTAAAAGAACTTACCTTAAGAAAACGCAGATTTGGCGACGAATCAAATAAGACTCTGGATTCAACTTTCTGCAGTAGGAGTGGAGCCTTCATCTTGTAAATTAAGGGAAAAAAGAAAATATTATT